>JAOQMS010000005.1:37798303-37808660 GCA_027563885.1 Erythroxylum longipes | reverse complement strand
TTTCCTTAACCTCTCTTTGATCTCATATGTACTGAAATTTCGGGTCCTAACCCTTAATATGAGTACGGGATGTTACATAAGAGGTATTTTGGATTGAATCGATTACCTGAGGCTGAGAAGTTAGAGACAGTTGGACTATGTTTTAAAGGAGACATGGGTGTGGTTAAGATTTAAGGAAGAGTAACTACCTTTACTTCTTGGAAACAACTAAAAACATAAATGTTACAAAGGTTGAGACCATATCCTGAACTTCTTACAAAAATCCAGATCCAAATACCCTAGTTAACTTATATAACCTACCAAACTAAACTAGCTCATTCAGTTTGTACAACTCTACCACTACCCCAACATCTAAAACAAATATACCTCTAATATAACACGATCAAACACAAACTTGAGAAAAACTTCCATAACTACCAAGACCAATCAATAAATTCAAGAAATTATCGACAACTAAGGGTCAAACCCGTAAACTATATCGTTGTGATGAAAAGATTTATAAATTCACTGGATGAGTCAATGATCGCCTATGTATGCTTAATTTATGATTTATTGTGTTTATATTTCATATATATTTCGTGATTCTTATGTCCACAAGATTTTTATAGTTTTACAACTCATTCTAATCTAAACATCTTTAATCAACTAATTCTAGAGAGACCAAGAATCTGAGTTGACGTTATCACACAAATTTGTAATAATTATATATATATTAAACTTCTTTATACATTAAAAAGTGCAAAGTGTAATAGAGACTAAAATTAAAATTTAGTAAAAAAATTTAAAATATTTACTCTCATTAAGTCACAAGGTTTACTAGAGCAATGATTATTAATTGGTTTTTTGTGAGAATGACTTCATATGCTATTATTGTTGAAACAAATTATTTTTGAAAGTTAAAACTAATTCACATCAATAACCGATTTATATGTTCCACAATATACTTGATTGTTCAGCGTATGCATGATGGTTGCCTTATGGTCATATTTAAGTTTTCTTTTTACTTATTTGGCTTTGATTAACTTAAAATTAGTCTCACAAACATGTCATAAGTTTCTCTTTACCTTCAAAACAATTTCAGAACTCATTTAAAGTAGCTTCTTGTTGGAATTTTATGTGAATTATCTATAAATTAACATAATCAATGATGAACTAACACCTTAAATCCAATATTTAGAACTCATTTAAAATATATTCCTAATAAATTTTCTATGAATTATCTATAAATTGATGTAATCAACGATGAACTAATAAAATTACTTGCTTTGTTGTATATGGCCTGAAAGCTTTGTGTGTGTATGCTTAGTCAAATATTTGAGACTGTCAATGTTTTCAAAAAGTAATTTTATGAAATTACATCTTATACTCCAAACTTACAAGTTAAATTATAGTTATTATTGTGTAACTGGTAAGGTTATTTCTTTGTGATCGGAGCATCACGGGTTAGAGTTACATAAACAGCCTCTTTGTGAAATACAAAAAGAAGGCATTATACAATTGATAATGATCTCACAAAATAGAGAGCCTTGTGCACTAAGATTTGCTCTTAATTATGTAATGATATATGGCTATATAAACTTTCGACAATGTTCATGTAGATTTTTCAATCTTATTCTATCACAAGACAAAACAATAAAAGGACTATAAAGTACAAATGTGAACCCAAGAAAAGATATATTATAATTTAGTTCATATAAGAGATCACCTCTTAATTAACCACTGGATTTTTACTTGTCTTGACCTATATACGTAAAAGAAATCCAATCGTAAATTAGGAAAGGCCTAACTAAAAGCTTGATTGTTCAATAAATCATATGATAGCCTATGAGCAGTAATTAAGATGAGGAAAAGTCTGGATTCAAACTCTTACAGTTACTTATTATTATATTAATATAAAATTGCTTTGAAGTGACTTTAATGCACTAATTTATACCACACAATTGGCTGCAATTTTAGTAAGACTATTAGTCGAAGAAAAAGTTTGCTGGACGGTCATTATTATAAATAATAAAAAGTATTATATTAATTGATTTAATAAAAATAATTATCAATAATGGTTAAATGATGATTTTGGATCGAAAGAAAAATTATATTTGAATGAGTGAATACTTAGGATATTCATAATTACTCATCGTGCTCATTTCTCTTCAGTCAGAAGAGAAAATAAGAAATAAAGAGGGAGGCGGAGAAAGAGAATAATTTTTAAAAAAATCCAAAACTATACTACATAAATTTGAACTAGGAGTATACAATTGTATGCGATATAATGTACATATTTTTCATACAAATATATACAAAGAGAGAACATAGTACATCCTTTTCCAGATTTGCACTTACACCGGCGACAGTTACGACCACGATTTATAACTCCAACAAACATAAGTAACTTATACAATATAATCAGTCAACCGTCAAACTCAGCCCCTAGAATGGTTTAGCTTTGCTGCCTTAATACCCCAGCAGCTTTACTCCTTCATATCCTCTCCTGCTACAGGCTGAGTATCTGAAACTTCATCATATGTACACAAGTTCTGTATTTTGGTTTTTGATTTTTGTAGTTTCTTTGGGAACTTTTGGGCAAAAAAAGACTTATTGGATGAAACTAAGAAGTTACAGACATGAAAAGCCAGATTCATGCATATAACATAGACTGCTGGAGGTGTATGGGGCAAACCTTTACCCTCCAAACCCTAGCCTCAGCTCCAAATCCACACCACCATTTCTCTCCGAGTTAACCTCACCTTCAGGAACACGATTTGTCCTCGAGACAGGAACAATTGGACCTGTGCTGGTTCTCTCAGAATCTGAGCCCTTAAGCTGATGATCATTTTCACAGCTTCCAAAAAGAGGATAGCGAGGAGGAAGTGCATTCCTTGCCCTAGCTCTTGGGTTCACTTTGAGATAGCCTCTTGGTCCCCAAGGCAGCAACCTATCTCTGGTTTCAGTGAAACCAGATCCGTTTACCACCACAGTTTCTGGACTGCGGCTAGCCCCACCTCCACCGATGACTGTAGCCAGTGGTTCCATCTGGCTGCTGTCCTGACGGAAAGCAGCTGGTTGCTTGGTCAGAATCGTTTCTAGGATTCGAGGGAGCTGTGTCCGTATGGTTCTCTCTATGCGATGAGCATTTTGGTGACCTCCAAGTGCTTGCCCATTGGTAAACTCTTTGGAACACTCGAAGCAGATGTACTTGATGCTAGCCTTGGAATTTGATCCGTTCTTGAAAATTTTGCTGATCTTGGAAGTGTTGCAGCTGCTTCCGTTATCGGAGCTAGAGTCTCTCTTCATGGTGGATGATGATAAGAAAGTGAGGGAGTGATGAAAGAGAAGTAATAAACTAAGCCTTTTGGCGTTTCAAACTAGAAAGGTATTGTAAAAGAAAGAAGGGATGTTTGGTTGATGGGATCTGTGAGGATGCTCTATATAAGGGAAGTTCCGGACTTGAAAAGGGGATGAACTATGCTGAAGTAAGAATTTGAAAGCAAGCAACTGATTTTATGGTGTTTTATAGATATATTACAAAATGGAAATGGAAATGGTAAACCACATTAACTAATGAGATATATATATATGTATGTAGCTTTGCACTGCTTAACGCTTAATTATCGGTTATCTTTGCAACTTGTAAGGCCTTGTCAGCTTGTGAAACTAACCCACGACCATGTTTAAAACAATGAAAGAAGGTAGGCAAGTTTGACTAGAGGTGAGGGTAAAACAAAGACCGATTATGTGCTATAGACACACGAACACAGATACATGTGCATAAAAATGTGGTTTAAGAATATTATATTATGGAAACCATTCAGTCAAGTGTACTTGCTGTCAAATGGAGGGTCTACTACGTGCATGGCTGCAACGTCTCGATGAAACAAAGGTGGTAAACTTGGACATATTATGACTACAATATATCTTGTGGACGCGTCCACATTAAATTTCTTTGGATGGTTATGAGTACTACATGATTATAAAATAAATTATAAAGTGGAATTGAAGAGAAGATTCCTTCATATTCGGTTAGACGACAAGTGATGGCAGTAACTAGCAACATAATATTGACAGGGCTTAGTTATAGCTTTCTATGTACATTTCATGCATAAGCTATGCATGTAGGTTATTCCTACAGAAGCAAAAACATAGACAGTAAACATATTTTTGTGGGAAAAATATACTGGAAAGGCCGAAATCCTACGTACGTTGTGTTTACTGGTTAACAATTGACTATCCATTCCCAATTTCTTTTACCGGTTAACGATTGACTTTGTATTTCAATTTCTTTTTCTTTTAATATTACCAGTCTCATGAAACCGACCCCTCTGACTTTACTTTGAAGTTGGGAGTGGGATTTCCAAATCAAAGTTTGCTTCCTTTTGCTATTACGGCACTGAATTAATGATTCGTTTGCTAAATATTTTATTTATATGTTCATTCTGTTTCATAAATGCAGGGAATTGGTGGATGAGAAAAAGAAACAGGGAAGAAGTTTGATATTTGGAGAGTCTAGTGCATCAGATCTTTCATGGTTTCTCATATTTGTTAACTATTTTAGGTTCTGGTACTTCTGTTTCTTCATTAATGGCTCCTCTCCCTCTCTTAATACGTAACTGTTTCTGCTTCCATTCAGACTCTCTTGAATCTCTTTCATTGCTTAATGTCGTATTCCTTTATGTTTTTGAGATAGAACTTGATATAAGCTAAAGGCATACCACGTTGAATAACAAGCATATCCATTCATTCATGCAAATGTGTAAAACATGCTAGTCGCATTTAGAAGCCAAGCACTTTATCAAGTTAAACGAACAAATAACCGAAAAAATCATCTCTATCTAAAGAAGAATTATTTAACCATATTTGGAAATTTGACATAGTTTAATAAAGATAACTACCAAAATTTAATTTAGAAATTAAATAGTTATTAATCATATTACTATTAATATAAATTAATATTATAATTAATAATCGATCAAAAACAGTCTCTTTACTAAGTAAGGGTAAGGTTGCGTACTAGAGGGCCTTCTCAGACCTCACGGCTCAGCGGGACTTTAATTAAGTGTTGATGATAATGATAATAATATTAAAATTAATAACAATATTAAATATGAAAGTCGAATGATAAATATTAAAAAGTAGAAATTTCAATTCATAAAAATATTTATACTTGCTAATTTATAACTTATAAGTTTATAAGCAATCAATATCTCTGACAAAAGAACTATTACAGAGGATAACCATTTTGAGTCCTTTCAATTGAATTTGACATTTGACATCTTTAGTATATGATATTCATCCTTTATATTTTGATACAAGAAATTATTTTAGTTAAATCATAATGAGTGCATTTATTATATATACAATTACTATTTTAGTTAATAATATTATTCTTTTGCTATTATATAACTGATTAGTAATCAGTAGTTTAAACTAAAAGATGATTGCTTTTATGGAAATACCTATTTTGTTTTATAAAAAGACTTTAACCATAATTATTATTTTTATATTTACCCATAAGTTAATAAATACTTGTTTTGTCTTTTAATGAGATAAGAGTTTAATCAAAATGTGGCTCTCATACTATATGAGAATATAAGGTATATGTTGTATCCTAATATATACAATAAGGGCTTATTTATAGAGTTATAGATGTATGAAAATAATGAAGAAAGGGGGTGAAAATGAAAATAATTTGAGTTCGTTAACTAGTTTATTGAATCAAGTCAACAATTAAGCCTAGGTGAATATGTTAGTTATTGATCATGAGATGAGATGGAAACAAGAGAGATGATTCCTTGTTAAAGATGATGATGAATAAAGTGATAATCCTTTTTAATATATTTTTTTCGCTTATGAAATATGTTAGTATGAATAATTTGAATGCATTACGATTATTATAATAAATGGTATTGGTTGATAAATGTTTAATTTTCAAATCTTGTAATAGCTAACGTGACTATAAGAGTTTAGAAGTAGGGTTGGTAAGAGCTTAATATTCAGCTTTGGTATTAGAATAATTGTAAATGTTTGCTTTTTAGTTCTCTATGAGATAAGATAATCATCAAGAAAGAACCTAAATTTAATTATAGAGTATTAATTAGTAGGATCTCTAGTCCAATCAACATAAGAGTATGCGCAAAGCTCTAAAAGGAGGAGAAAGAAGATGAGACTTGGATACCATAAAATAAGTTACCCTATCATAATGCAAAATAAAAAACATTGCAATATAATAAGTGGTTTAAGTAGCTATATAAATTGACTTACAATTTGAATTTTATAGGTTATGTTAGGACGAGTAACTATAAGATATACTAAACTCTCCACCAGTTGTTGATACAAATTAGGGTTATCTAAAGGTTTGCCATATATATGCTTGTGTGAGATGAACATACTTTTAATAGGCCGGATGGATGTAATTTTGCTCTCACTTGTACCTATAAGAGATAAGCAATTAATAGTATACATTGCTTAAGATAGATGATAGTCTGATTCATCGTAATGAAATTTTAGTCCCAGAAAATAGGCTAGATGTTTTTTTTCTTTCATCTTGAAATATTGGTTTATGTTTAAATTATGTAACACCACCTAAGTAATTGCTCAGAATGATCACATTATCTTCATAAAGTAATAAGAGCACACATCCTCGATCTATGTGTCAAACAAACAAGGCATTATTATGTGGAGTAGAAATAAAGCCAAGTTGTTGAATAACAGAGCTAAATTTGATAGATTATGCTCTAGGAGCTTGATTGAGGCTACAAAAGCCTTTTTAAGATGCCATATAGTATTTGGATGATGATCATATCCTCAAGGTGGCTATATATATACTTCTTCGAAAAGGTCACCATTGAGAAATGAATTTTTGACATCTATTTGAAATATTTGTCATTTCTTAATGGTAGTAACTATTACGAGACTAAAGATTAAAGTGAGGCAGGCCATAAGAGCAATGATCTCCTCATAATCATTAACATACTTCTGAGTGAAACATTTAGAAGCAAGTTGAGTTTCTACAGTGCCATTCACCGTAGTCTCGATCTTATAAACCTTTTTACCATCTATTGAAGTCTTATCTAGAGGAATTAGGACTGATACTAAGTTTGGATTTTCTCTAAGGTCTACAATTCTTCTTTTATGGCTTGTTGCAACAAAGGATCAACACTAGTTTCTTTGTATCTGTTAGGGGTCATAAGGGGAATAGGTGGTTAAGTTAACAAAATGGTGTTTAAGATATGGAAGACATACATCATAAGGTTAAGGTTCTAAATGAGAAGGGAGTTTAATAATCCTAGCAGGTTGTGATGATTGGGGTGGTTAGTGGAGCTCTAATCCTTCGAAGGGGATGGATCCTTTGATGGGATAAGTGGTTATTGTTCTTCAGAACCTATAATTGGTAGAAACTTAGAAAAAAATTTGATGAGTCAATATAATTAGGAAATTAGTCAAAACAGAGGGATCAGTGAAGAAAAAGTGGAAGGTGAGACTTAAAAGGGAAACATGGATGAGAACATTTTTTCCTAAAAACTCACATATCTAAAGATTTAGAGACGTTTAGAGATAGTATCCCATCATCTACATGTCTAATGACATACCCCTAAAAATAATATGTATGAGCCTAAGTTTCTAATTTGCAAAGTTTATATGGCTAAAGAAACACAAAAGAGACAAAACTATAAACTTGAAGTATATTGTATTGAATATAAGCATAAAGATGTTCATATAGAGATTGATTACTAATGATAGTAGAGGGAAAATGATTGATAGTACAGATAGAAACAAGACTTTCTTCTCCCTAAAAATGTTCAGAGTAGTAAGAAAAAATAAGTGAAGACCTTATACTATTAAAGGTGTGTCTGTATTTCCTCTTAACTCTTCAATTTTCTTAAGATATTCTTAGATACAAATGATAGAGAAATGTATCAGGTTAGGAAAAAAGAGTAAAGAATGAATTATACTTATATTCTATCCATACATTATCAGTATTGAAAAGTTTGATTGTTTTAGAGAATTGGGGTTTAATCATTTGGGCAAATTAAGCACATATATCTTGCAAGTCAAAATTTTATGCATCAAATAAATCCAAATATATCAAAAAAGTCATAGACAAATATTACAAAATATTTTAAGCCTTCTATAGTAGGAATAGGAGAAGGACCTCAAATATCAATGTATTAAATTAGAAGGGCTAAATGATATAAAATTGCTATTATTAAAAGGTAAGGCATGATGATTGACTGATTAATAAGATAAATAATGAACATGCTCTTATTTGATAAATAATGAACATTCTCTTATTTAACATATCTTAACAATCCACTAAAATTAAAGAAATCAAATGGTGAAAAGAAGTATGACCAAGATGGTAGTGCTAAGTTCCAAATGTAATAATGGCACCACAACAGTATTGAATTATAGGTAAATAAAGTGATTTAAGTTTAAACAACCACCCTTCTTTATACATTATCGTAAGGACCTATCCCATTTTTGGATTTTACATATGACAACCATGAAATTAAAAGTGAACATCAAGGCTAAGATCATATAATTGACTAAAAAAATTATATTAAGTGAAAATTTTGAAACTAAGAAGGTATCTAGTAATGTAAGATTTGATATAGATATAGTACCAACATGACTGAAAGTTATGGGAGAATTATCAACAGTATGTATAACGAGTGTATAAGAAACTGAGTCTTTATTTTTGAACAGTGAAGATATAAAACTCGTATGATTGCAATATGCTAATTTAAGATATCAAGAAGAAGTAATACCTGATATGATAAACAAGGCTAATTAAGGTTATAGAATTGCCAAATTATTGAGAAAGAAATGCATGCATGAGGGTATTAATGTCAATTTGATTAATAAGAAGTGCTTGTGTTGTTTATGACTAGATATTTTTAGGATCCCTTTTTGATGAGCTGATCTAACATTTGTATATCAAACATATGGGTTCGATAATTACACTTCCTTTCCCTAGAGGATGAGAACCTATAGATAATGTAAATCTTAAAATAGTTAAGACATTATCAAATGAATGATGAAATAGTGTAGCTAACCTAGTTTCTTCATATATAAGCTTAGTATTGATTAACTCTATTTGGGAAAATGGATCATAATGTAAAAGAGATCATCAGTTCGGTCTAAATTTAGAATGAAGGGATATTAAAAGGTTTATTACAGTCATACCATTTTATTATTAAGCATCCAACTCATCATCATCTTTGATCATGTCATTTTGGAACTGAGGTAGCAAGTTGATCCCAAATAGCTTGTAATTACAAAATTAATTTGTGAGGTGATATTGATGTTTAATTCTCTAAATTTATATCTTATTTTCGATATTGCGATCGAATAATCACTCTCTAGGGCAAGAGTTATTATATGCTTCTTTTTCTATCTGAGATCCTCATCACGAACAAAATCTTATAGCTTGAAGCGTTACAACGATATTTATGTTCTTCTTATCAGTTGCTTTTGTGAGATTAGTTATTGTACAAGCTGAACAGGTATAAAGCAATTGAGTCTCCATGTTAAATCCATTAAAGAGAAGAAATTAGCAAGTTGAGGTTGAGAACGCAAAATTGGAAGCAGAACTTGCTTCTCAAATAGCTCTTATATTTTCTGTTTTCATGGAAGTGAAGTATGAGTCACCAAATGGTTAGTGAAGTTGAGAGTTTGCTGAAGAATACTGTAGAGAAGACAGCTGAACACTACAACAAAAATCGCAAATAGGGACGGAATTTGAGACCGAAATGGGTTAAAAAACAAAACCGTCTCCAAATCTGTCCCCAAAGTTCGCTACATCAACACCGACCAAACTTTTCTTCCCAAAATCAGTTGCAAAGTTTGGCGCGAAAACCAGCGAAGTAAAGTTCATAAGAATCCGTCCCTAATTCCGAACCAAATTTACGAACAAAAAAAACGTTCCCCAAATCAGTACTAATTTGTGACTATTCACATTGGGACGTATTTGGAGACGGAATATTAAGGATGGAATTTTTCGGTCCCAAATATCGAACAAAATTTGAAACCAATTTCTGTTAGAATATTTTCCGTCCCTAAAATCATAACAACAATGTTGGGACCACATTTTTCGTCGCTATTTTCGTACCGAAATTCGTCCTAATTTTCGTCCGTAAATCGGTCCCTATTTTGGTACCTAAATCCGTCCCAATTTTCATCCCTTTTATTTCCCTACTTCTTCAGTAAGTGAAACGGTGCGTTTTTCATTGACCCTTTTATTTATCCCCAAAGGTTGAGAATCAGAGGGTTTGGCTGCTCTGTTTTGTATCTTCTTCAAAAAGGTTGTAAAAATCTTGAGATTTTCTCTTAAAGGTGGAGTTGGTTGGTTTTGATTCATGAAACT
>JAOQMS010000005.1:37703899-37767064 GCA_027563885.1 Erythroxylum longipes | reverse complement strand
TGTGAAATACCTGTGATATGCTTAATGTGTGGATAATTTATGCTGTGTTCAATGTGTTGCATGAATTGAGTGGACCATCAATGATGGTTACCTCACTGAGTTTGCAAACTCACCTAAAATTGCAACATATTTTTCAGGACCGAGAGTAGACTCCTAGCTCCAGAGGGACTTTTCGGGCCGTGTAGATCGAGTTGGCGAAAGAGGTTATGGCTCACAGGTCGGTCAGCTGGGATTTTTGGGATGACCTAGTTAGAGTTGATGTATTCTTCCTCTTTCATGTCGTATCTTGTACTAGGTTTTTGTATATATGTACAGATATGTACAGATAGTGCATTATGCGATGGATGTATAACTTTTGATTTTGATCAATGAAAAGAGGAAGAGTTTGATTTTAAAAATCTTGTGGTTTACATTAATGTTTTATTATTCAATTTGTTGTGATGCCATGTGGAGTAACTGTAGTGATCGCACGTAGCGCTCCCTTATCATAGGATATGTACCGGAATGACCTGCGGGCGTCCCGGTGCGTACCCTACGGTAAAGGGGTGTTACAGTAAAATCGATGTCAACTCTTATGCATGCTTCATACCCTTTATCTAAGGATGAAGCAGGTAAGAAGGTTGATCAAACCATGTTTAGAGGAATTATTGGTTTTTTACTTTACCTTATAGCAAGCAGACCTGATATTTTGTTTAGTGTTTGTTTGTGTACTAGATTTCAAGCAGATCCTAGAGAATCTCATTATATTGCTGTTAAAAGAAATTTGAGATATCTATCAGGTTCTACTGATCTTTTCTTAATGTATGAGAAAGGTAAAGATTTCGGGTTAATTGGCTACTGTGATGCTGATTACGCTAGAGACAGGATTGATAGGAAGAATACAAGTGGAGGCTGTCACTTTCTTGGCCATAATCTAGTTTCATGGTCTAGTAAGAGGCAAAGCTCAATTGCTCTATCTACTGCAGAAGCTGAATATATATCAGCTGCAAGCTGTTGCTCATAGACGTTATGGATTAAGTATCAGTTAGAAGATTACTCAATACAAGAAGATCAAATCCCAATCTTCTGTGACAACACAAGTGCTATCAACCTATCGAATAATCCAATACAGCACACAAGAGTAAAGCATATCAAAGTGAGGCATCATTTTCTACGAGACTATGTACAGAGGGGAATCTTAAGTCTACAATTTGTTGAGACGAATCATCCATGGGTAGATATATTCACTAAGCCTCTGAATGAAGAAAGATTCAAAGAAATTAGACGAAACCTAAATATGTTAGTGTTGAGTGATCAATCATCTGACACGTCATGACCCAGATGACTCTTACAGAAGGAAGATAAAAAGTCGAAAGTTTTTAAGAGCACAGTAACTGTAAGTTACAGACGGTAACTTTTGAGAAGGTAGTATAAAGAGAAATCCTCTCAAAAGGTTCAGAACATCACCGACCCTAGAATACTCTTAAAATTCTCTGAAATCGACTTTTGCAGAAGCTCTCAAACAAAAATGTTTCATTACTCCTGATTTCAAGCCCTTTCGTTTACATTCTCATCTTCAGAAACTAATCTTAGTACTTTTAAAAGTTCTTACTGTCTAAAGATCATAATGGATCGAGTTATGATTTATGGAAGACTCATTGATTTCGACTCCTTGAAGAAGAATCAGGTGAACATTGAATCAGAAGTCGATGCGGCTAGGGTTCTACATACTATACTGTTTCATTGTATTATACCAAGAACAAGATTGAAGAATGTTATGACAAACATAGATGAACAATGCCTGTTCTATCTACTCAACCATCAGCCAATAAATCTTCCACACATGATTTTTGGGCATATGATGAAGACAAAGAGGGATTCCAATGCCTTACCGTATGGCATGATGTTAACAAGAGTCTTTAAAGATTCTGGAATTCTTCTGGATAGAGGAAACAGAGTGAAGATGAATATCAAAAGCATTATTAATGCATCTACTATATGTAGAACGGGACTGAAAACTCAAGAGAAGGAGGAGACAACTTCTATAGAGAGAGCAAGGACTGATGGGGAGCGCACAATCAGACGTAGCATAAGTGGAAATGTTACTCCCACTGAGAAGAAGAAACCTCAATCCTTAGGAGATAGAAGAAAAGAGGAATAAATCGTCTGAGGAAGCAGTTAAAGATAAGACGATTTTACAAAAAGAAGAAAGCCAGGTGCATCTATCTGAGAAACAAGTGTCGTTGAAAAGAAAAGAGAGAAACTTGATGTTGAGCGAGTTAAGAAATCAAGAAGATCACCAAGGTTACTAATTATCCAATAACAAGAACAGAAGAGAGGGAAAGAATTGATTCCTGGTGAAGATTCAAAGAAGGTAGAAAAAGTACCTCAGGCTACTAGGTCTTTGGTATCAATTTTGCAACAACAGTAGCCAAAGTGAACAAAAGAGACAAAAATTAAGAGGAAGTTGGAGTTTGATAAGAAGAGATCCCAACCATAACCACCTTTTAGATGGGTAGAAGAAAATAAGAAGTTGAAGATCAGTTAGAAAGAGAGTACTTCAACTGGTGTTAAATAGAAGGCAAAATCAGTTAACTCTTATAGTCCTATCAGAAAAGAGGACTTAAAAATGAAGGTGATAGAAGAAATTGTACCTGTAAGAAGTAGAAGCTAAGTCATAATAAGAGAACCTGTGAAAAGGATAATCAAGGTACAAGTTAAACCTATCTTGGTCAACGATCAGTCTATACATCTTCTGAATCATGAAGAAAGAAGATTATATGGGATTCTGAGAGATGAAAAGTTAGAACAATATCTATTGAAAATGACAAAGGATTGATATACCATCTACCCAGCTACAGGTAGAACATTAATCAAGATTGTACCTGATGTGCAACCTAGAGCATCAAACATTGTACGCAATGTAGAAAAAGGGAAATAGAAGATTTACCCTGATGGAAAAACAGGTGACCTTACAGATGAGCAGATACAAGAAGCTGTGAGAAGCATAGATGATGCATGTAATGCAGAACAACCAAGAGGAATCTATGTTTCACACCACATTTCGAAAGCATCAGGAAGTCATTGTGGACACTTCACCACAGACACAACTTCTCAGGTAGTTGGAAGGGTGACTAAAGGACGATTCAGAACTATTATGGTCGGAGGTATTAGTTTCAACTTAGAAACTCTTATGAACCTACTTATCTACCTTAAACCTTTGAGTTCTATACCTTCAATTAAAGATGTACTTCACCTTCTTGGCAAACTAATACCAAAACTAACAAAACCTAATGACCTTGATCTCCCAGAAGGAAAACAATTGTTCAAACCTCCTATTTTGGAAATCATTGAATTAGATGTTTTACCTTCAGAAACACATGTTGAACCAAACTTCTATCCATTAAGTGCACCCTACAATTGGCATGGAAGAAGTTAGTCACTATCAACAGTGGAGTCAGGAAGCCTTAGTGAAGGAGATTGAAGAAATTCATACTAATGTTGATGATTTGAGTGACTCAGTTGGTGATCTACATGAGGAAGTAGCTTATCTTCGAGTGACAATAACAGAAGACCTCAAGTCGATCAGGACTAACATGCAACGAATGTTTTCTGAAATTATGAAACATCTGAGATAACCTTTTTGATTAATAATAAATAAGGGGAGAAGAACAGAAGATAGGGGGAGAAAAGTAGAAGGAAGAAGAAAGGAGAAAAGAATAAGGGGGAAGAAGAACAAAAGAAGAAACAGAAACAGAGCAGAAGCAGAAGTAGAATGAAAAATGTATAGAAGAAAGAAGAGAAGTACAGATACAGAAGATAATATATGTGTACATTACCTAATGTTCTCTTACTCATCATCTGAATAATATTAGTTCATTCACTTTTATCTTTCTAAATTATGATTATTTGTTATCATTAAAAAAGGGGAGATTGTTAAGTCAGGAGGACTTTACGATGATTAATTTTGATGACAATCAAATAATAATAATGTTAGAAATAAATTAACTAGTTTGATGAGTATGTTAAGCGTGCAGAAGTACAAAACACAGAAGAAGTAGAAAGAACAGAAGAAGCACGAAGACACAGAAGAAGTAGAAAGAACAGAAGAAGCGCAAAGATAAAGAAGAAGTAGAAAATACAGAAGAAGCGTAAAAACACAGAAGAAGTAGGAAACATAGAAGAAACAAAGACACAAAAGAAGTAAAGATACAGAAGAAGCAAAAAACAGAAGAAACGCAAAGACACAGAAGAAATAAAGATACAAAAGAAGCAAAACACAGAGGAAGAACACAGAAGAAAGCAAAACACAGAAGAAAGCAAAGCACAGAAGAAGTAAAGATACAGAAGAAGCGAAACACAGAAGAAACGCAAAGACAAAGAAGAAGTAAAGATACAGAAGAAGCAAAACACAGAGGAAAAACACAGAAGAAAGAAAAACACATAAGGAAGCAAAACACAGAAGAAAGCAAAGCACAGAAGAAGTAAAGATACAGAAGAAGCAAAACACAGAAGAAAAACACAGAAGAAAAGAAGAACATAGAAGAAAGAAAAACACAGAAGAAAAACACAGAAGAAAGCAAACCACAGAAGAAAGAAAAACACAGAGGAAAAGCACAGAAGAAAGCAAAACACTGAAGAAAAACATAGACAATACAAAGCAGAAGATACACGAGTACGTCGAACAGTTAGTTAGTTGGAGTTAGTTACAGAACTCAACTAAATAGCAGTTATAAAGATTCAAGAAGCGGTTATCAAGACTCGAGAAGCAGTTATCAAGAATCAAGAAGCAGTTGGCGACTTAGACTATAAATACTAGTCGTACTCGAAGATTGAACAACTCTTTTCAACTTTTCAATCTTTTTGAGAAATTTTGACCTTACATCTTTTGAGCGTTCAAGTGTGTACTTAGAAAAGAAAAATTCTATAGTGCGATACTAGAGAGCTAAACATTACTGTAATAATAGCTCACAATATCTTTCTAGTGAGAGAAAGAAAAGGCTGAGAGCCTGGAGAGGCTAAGATAGCTGAAAGAATACTCGGTGTGAGAGACCCGAAGAGGCTCTAGAGAAAAGAAAGAATACTTGTACATTTGTTGAAGTATAGTGAAAACTCAGAAGAATTATGAGACTGGAAGTAGCCCACGGTTTAGGGTGAACCAGTATAAAATCGCACTGTCTATCTTCTATCTCTCAACTCATTCTATTTTGTTCTTAAACAAATATATAGAAGTTATTTGTGATTTGTCTACGTAACAATTTTCGTATAATGTTTGTGATATTCTTTTAACAAGTTAAAGAAGTTCTTATCAGAAATATTAAAGTTTTTGTATTTACTAAAAGAATACACAATTCAACCCCCCCTTCTTGTGTATATCATATATTGTACGTAATTTCTATATTAATGTGTGATTTACTTCATTTGTCTCCTAGTCAAAACAAGTTAATCCCATCAAACAATAGCATAGTCAATAAACTCAATAGCAACAAGTTTTACCTTTTTCATTTCAGAGTACTTATGTCAATTAAAGAACAAATCCAAGTTCTTGTCCCACTCCAAGTGTGCATCAGGATCATTATTTCCAAAAAATGGTGGGGTCTTCATTTTATTGTTTCCTAAGTTTCGATCGTAATAATCTATCCTTTGCGCCCTTCGACCGCCTTTATCTTGATCAAATATGTTATTGGCCTCTCCCACATTAAAATCATCACTATCATCTTCCTCCTTATGTTCAACATGGTATTATCACCTTGTCTATACACAATTGGAACTTCACAAACTTGATTCCTTTGCAAAGCATCAATGGCATCATCTTGTCTTTCCATCTTGTCCAAGATTTCACCAAATCTATCCTCCATGCACTCAAAGTGTTAACACAAAGTTCTTTGTTCAAATGACTCTCATGTCCTTCCTTCTTCATCCATTATGGCAATCTAACAAAGAATGAATTTGCAAAGAAAGAAACCTCACAAGTGTTTCACTCAATGAGTGTTTCATGCATTTAAAGCTTTTAACTAAAATGTATTCACTTTTGCCTTTTACCACTTGATTCACTTAAATTAGTTCTTTAAGGAACTAAAGAAACTCTGATCAAAAGCGATCACCATGCAATGCACACCCAACTTATCCAGAGATTTTAACCAGATTAAGGAACAAAGAAAATAGGACAAGGGTAAGAGCTTAAACAATGAAACTGTACAAGATAACAAAGAAAAGAAGATAAAAACAAAAATGAATCAAAGAAAAGATATCAATTTCGTATTTTAGATAGGAATAAGCAAATCAAGTAATTCCCTTTTTGATCAACTCAAAGTTACCCTCTTTTGCAAAAATTGAGCCTCCACTATTTTCTTCTTCTTCTTTTTTGTATTTTTTTTCTTTTCTTGTGTTCTTTTTTTTAGAAACAAATCAAAACTGAGGCTATCAAACGAAGTGAGAAGGAACATATATGAAGCAATAAGAAAGAGAAATCAATTTAGAAAAATAACAAGCTGATTAAATTTGCAATGTTTAAAAAGGAAATAAAAAAGATTACAACAAAAAAATCATATTTGCAAGATTTGCAGCATTTGAGAAAGAAAGAGAAACATAAATGGAAGAAAGCAACCGTATTTGCAAGATTAGCAAAGTTTGAGAACGAAAGAAACAAAAGCATCAAGAAAAGTGAAACAAAATAAGTAATATGTACAAAAATAATTTAGGATAACCCAAGATCTTATACCAACTGAGGTGAACCTCATAAATCAAGATCTAGGAACCCACGAACAAGTTCTTGACAGAAATTTCCAGGAAAGCTAAATCAGTTTGTTTTCAAGAAAAAAACCTTGAGCAATGTTTAGAGAAACACATACCAAAGTTATAAAAGAAGGATATTAATGCCAAACTCTAGAAAAGAAGGGATTGAGAGTGATAACTCAGATGAATGACACAAGGAATAACCTTGATAAGTTTCAAGTTCAATGAAGAACCAATAAAGTGAATAACCTTACCAATTCCATAAAAATTACAATATGAATTCTCATATAAAAGATGAAGTTTATATAGGATAAATAGAAGCCTAATAAATCTTCTAGTAATGATTTATTCCTAAAGATAAAGAAATCCCTAAGATTTATAAAAGTCGTTTCAAAACTAATTCCTAAAGCTAATATAAAAAGTGGACCTTTAGGCATGCACAAACCAACTAGAGAACTCCTGAAATCATCAAAATAACATAGTCTTCTAATTAGGCCAAATAAACAACTAATGACACCTATTTAATGCCTGAATTAAGGTGACAGGGCTTATTGATCTCTCCAAACCCAAATTAACTTCTATTGTTGCTTGTTTAGCCCAAACATCATCAATTAGTCCATTAAGAGCTTCCTTCATCCTTTTAGCTTTAGCTTGAGTTATTGGACCTCCACCAATGTGAAATGGATCATCCAAATATATTGAACCAAATTGCAGCATCCTTGCATTTCCTTAGCTGGGTTTCCATCATATTTCTCAATCTCAATTATATAAAATCATATGTTGAACAAATATTCAAACATATTAATTTAAGAGATTAAACATATAATTAAATCACAATCAAATTTAATTAAATAAAAAATCAAATCACTAGTTCCATCCCAACTTATGGTTTATCTTACCTAGGCATAAAAAAATTTAGTTCATAAACATAATCAAAGTTTATAAGAAGAATTTAAAAGAAAAATCCATTTTATATAACCTTTTCTTTAATATGATCCCCTGAACTCTACTTCCTAATTTAACTCTATCTTTTTCTCTCTCTAATTAGCCTTCATAATTTCCTTTTATATTATGAAATTAGTGTTTTTGGAGTGGACATGGTTAGTTATACGGCCATGTGAATGATTGTATTCCCAAAAAACTCTTTAAAATCAAACGTAGACACATTCCTAAGAGCTTACATTCGTAGTAGACATAGCTGTGTTTATGACTTCCACAAGCGTGTCTACCTTCACACGTTTGCACACTTATAAGGAATTACAAAGTCCTTCACATGAACGTGCACATGATATTCATGGGTATGTCTTTTATTAAAGTAGGCGTGTCCTTCCAAAATAGCTCTAATTCTTCTATTTTCTATCGCGATTTCACCCTAAGTCTTCTCACTTTAATATATGAAGGTAATTGACACCTAATAACATAATACAAACAAAACAAGTAGAAAAACTCTTTTATTAAAGTAGGCGTGTCCTTCCAAAATAGCTCTAATTCTTCTATTTTCTATCTCGATTTCACCCTAAGTCTTCTCACTTTAATATATGAAGGTAATTGACACCTAATAACATAATACAAACAAACAAAACAAGTAGAAAAACAATAAAAATCTCAAACAATAAAGAAAAATGCTCTAAAACATATGTTATTAAGCATTTACTAGATGCTTAGCTGAATCATATATTATCCATTAAGTGTCAAACTAAATCAGACAATAAAAGGTTGTGATATATTCAAAAGGAATGATATAATCTTACCAATCTATAGAACAAATTGTTTGTTTCTATAAACACTTATAGGAGAATGGTTTTTAAGATAAGTTATAAGAGTAAAATTAAATTTGAATAAGTTCAATTCCCATATCAATACATATAATTGTAGCTAGTGACTTTTTAATACATTTGATGTATAGTTAAAACAATACAAAACATTGAAAGATTCACTTTCATCATAAATTCAAATACTTTGTTAGAAATGATTGTGAATTTATCATGTCTACAAGAAGGATAGTAGGAGTACAGTTGTCATCTTTAGTGGGAGTATATAGAGCCATATTGCTTATAAAGAATACAAATTCATATTTTTAATTGCTAAATCTATGATTGTCCATGAATAAATCTTATTGAATATGAAAATTTAATATCTTAATTATGAGAATTATATCTATAGGCAATCATACAATATTTGAGATATTTAATACTTATAAAGTATTGAATATATCCATTATTCTATGATTGTTTTGACATATGAGTTAAGGGTTATAAGGATATTAACTTTAGAACTAAGTCCTACTTAAGGCATATTTTACTTAGAATAATATTGTCTTTTAGATTGGAAAGGTTCAAATATAGCATCAATTGCTAATCAAGTTAAAATACAAATTTCATTTAACAAAAATGATTATTTGGATCAAGGAGTTCTTTAGTGATCTTGGTATAGTTCTTTGCATTGTTTAAACAGTAACGTACTGTAGAACATTATAACTATTAGGCATTTAAAATGATCTCAGGTCTCTTTAAAGATCCAGTTATGCATTTGTGTAGGTTCGCCCAACTATGATGATAATTAAGACGAAAGATGTAAGATTTGAGCAAGTGTTTACTATAGAAAATCTTGCATAATTCTCTCACTAAACCATTATCTTAGCAATAACATGATCTTCAAATGTGATATGGTATAATATACTTAAATTATTGGCTTAGTAAAAGTAGAAGATTATTGGTTTATACCATACAGCCAAATAGTTGGTTGTAATTTAGTGAAATAATTATTTATAAGACATTCTTTTTCTTATAATATTTAAATGCACATGATAAAGTCTATGGGATAAATGTAAATTATAAATGAAACTATGATATGATCATAATTATGAGATCCATATTGTATTTATGTATCATACTTAAGTTATTCCTTATTATTGCTCTATTGAGACTGATCATTAATATAGTGTAAAAAATATGGAGATACATAAACAAACATATGGAAGTTTGTTAGAGAACAAGTTTACTCAACTAACCCCATATGAGAATTCCATTTGGAATATTACTTATATATCTATGAAAATTCTCTTTATGCTGATTGTATAAGTAATCATTTGACTTGATATCTTCAAAGAATCTCATTTAGGGATTGATATGTTTTGATACTAATTAGTCAAGGATAACTCAATTTGTAGTGATTGGATATAGTATGAACTATATGGAAGTAGTTAAGTAATCAATATAAGATTCCTAAAGTGATTAGGGAGAACTTTCTATTGTTCTTGGTTAGTATTGATTTGAAAAATTCTTGGTCAAGGTGAAATGACAGTTTGAAATGATTTTCAAACGTCATTAATTGAAACAATTATTATTATCTGATGAAAGGATTGAATTATACAAAAAATCATGCATAGAAAACTTACCCAAAATCACTTTGACATTTCTAAATGTTTGGGAAGTCATAACACATTGCTATTTGCTAATTCTTATATATATATATATGAGTCATTTAATTAAAGAATTGCAAATAAATTAAAGGAGTTTAATTTATATAATCCTAAATTTGATTTAAGTTTATAATTTTAATCCATTTATAACATATTTAGGAGTATAATAGGTCACATATAAATCATGATTTAAAGAACCAAAACGTATTTTAATACAATTGGACTTGATTGTAAAGTTTAAAAAACTTTAGGATGAAATACGAGATATTTAATAAATAAGGAACAATTTGAAATATTTGATCTTATTTATGACCAATTGGTATTTAATTAAAATTATTTTAGTTTTAAATAAAGTTCAATTGAAAGTAAAATTTTGTTTTAGTTAAATTAGAAAAAAATCACAATTATATTATAAATAGGCTTAGGCTTCAAAGGAGCTAACAATTATTACCTAACCCTCTTTATAATATTTGTTGAGTTCTCTCAACACGTTCTGTGAATACCATTAGAGTTTAGACATGTGTGTGGTTACAATGGCTGAGATCAATCAAATTAAAAAATGGTTAGAGGAAATAATCAAGAAAAAGGATCAAACATCATAATAAAGTACAAATTATGATTCATACTTTATTATGTTTTATGTTCTAATTATTTTTTAGAATTTTAAGTGATCTTAAATTTCAAAAATCAAATGAAAATGCTTTTTTCTTATTCTACTACATGTAGGATCAGATCCGACCCCGATTTCCTAACAATTAAGCCTTCATGTTATGTACAGTGACCCAATTAATTCTTAGATTATTTTTAAGGTAAACTTATAAATCACATATTGGGCCCCCATTAGTCATCAAGTCATTTCCTGTGTATCTTTCATCCTATAGGCACACAATGCATACTTACGAGAAAACACCTTAGTTTTCTTGGACTTATAGAAAATGAGGTTCTAATAAATAGGAACTAACATAACCATGTAAAAAATGGAGTAGATCTTCAGTAATTGTACCAATGCTCAACCTCAAAAGTACAATTCCAAGTGTGTTGCTACTATCATAACCTAAAAACTACATACAACTATAGCTTTTTTGGACCTATGAAATGTGATGGGTGCAAAAGAGAATGAAAAAAAAATTTAAGCATGAAAATAAAGTAAAATTACTAGTAGGTTCAAGAGATATACTGGTCGAATAATCAACAATCCTAAGAAAACTAAGGGCACGAGCAAGATGACAATCAGTCCATTAAATAAGAGAAAGCAAAAAAATCACAAAATTTTGTTTAAATGCAGCCTCGATCACTTTGCTTTGGAAAGTTTAAGGTAATAGATTCACAAGGGAGCCAAAAAAGAGTAAAAAAAATTAAAATGAACTCAACAACATTCTTATCAACAAGATGATTAGATATATAACTCTGTGGAAATTAGTACTTATCTTATTAATTGTCATAGAATGATGGACCCAAAAACAAAATAATATGATAGTAAAAGACATCATAATACATAATAAGATTAGATTAAACATGGAATATTAATCATTAGTTAACTAAATGGTTAACATGTCTTAGGCTAGAGTATTCATAACTAATTACTTGATTAACTAACATATCTAAGGTAGTAATCCCAACACTCTCAATAAAAACATATGGCATGCATCTGTTAGGAAACCAACTATGATTTAATCATACGTGCAAAAGAAAAATAAACCTTTTCAAGATATGTCAACTATTAGTTATCTAAGTGTCCACTCTTTAATGATATCCATAAAGCAAAGAAGAAGAACTCAACTTTTATAGGTGAAAATAAGAGTAGCTCCCTGTTTCCTTCCTCTTACTTATAAAGAAAAATTGAAGATTTTCACTCTTATTATAATTAAAATTCCTAATTGTAATAAAATTAAACTTAAATTATAATTAATTTAATTTTAATAAAATAAAATATCTTATATTTGATTTTATAAGTTTTTTAAACTTCATAATTAAGTGCAACTTAAATTATTTTTTTCTTTTCAACTGCTCTTTTATGTGTGACATATTAGTTTCCTAATATGATGACAATGGTTATAAATTATAATTCTAATTCATAATTAAAATGGACTAAAACCTATTTTAATTTATCTTTAATTATCCAATTAAACAATTCAAAGTCATAGGTCAAGATAGACGTCTAGCAATATTTCATAATCACCTGTCCATATATGGTTATAATGTATAATTTAATTATGTTTTCATCCAATATTCCAATTAGACAGATTTAGTGTTTACACTTGTAAATCCAATTATATTCATTTTTTCTAATTAGTAATTAACTTAGAATTGATATTTGAAACAAAATTTTAAATCTCAATTCACTATTGCCAAAGAATTCTTTAAATCACTTGTAATCACGAATTGTGAACAATTCCCTCTAATTATTTGATAATGACGAATCTTTTGTTAACTTACTTAACAATCTTTATATGATTCATACTATATCCAAGTGCTATCGTCTGAGCTACCCTGAATAGAATAAGTCATAAGTAGTATTAAAATAGAGTAACTCCCATATGAGATACTTTAGTAATCTCCAGTCTAAGGATTAATTATATAACCATTGTAATGAGGAAATCTATGGACACATAAGTAATAATCCATTTGGGATTATTATAATAGGGTCAATTTAGTGAACTTATTCTTTAATAAAAACTTACACGATTTTTTAAAGCATCTTTATACTTTTATTTATGAGGTCAGTTACTTTCTTTATAATGAAGAAACATAAAGTGTTCTAGTTTTATTGTTCTATCAGTGTCCTATCTTGATGAAACTTGAACTAAGAATAGTTTGAGAATAACGCATAAATAAAAATTGAATCTCATAATTATGAACTCATCATAATTTCAATTGTATAGTAATTATTCTAGTGATTTTACCTTTAGAATTAAAACATTAAATATAATTAAAAAATACATAAATATAAATAATTCCTTTATTAATTAAAATAATAGTGTTGTAAATAAAATTACAACTAAGTGATTAGCTTTAATGACATATATTAATAATCTCATACTTGCATTAAAGCCAATAGCTTATGTATCTAATACCATAACAATCCATATGTCAGTAAAGTCTCTTTTAGGGAAATGGCTTATTGAGAGGTCTATATGATTTGTTTTCCAATTCTATTTCTTTTCACTCCACTATTTATCTAATTAAGTGAAACTTCTTGAGTATATGTTTGGACCATTAATGGAACATTAGTTCCTTTACTTATGAATGGTGCCATTATTTTCATAGTATAATACTATTGGATGACTGATGCTAATATTCACTACAATTTTTGTGATAAACTTCAGGATCCAAACTGCTTAGTTTGCCACCTCTGATACTAACATGTACTTTGCCTCAGCCATAGAATCCATAATGGTTAGTTATTTTGAACTTTTCCAACTTATTGCACCACCATTTAGAGTGAACATGTACCCTAATATTGGTCTAATATTGACAATGTGTCATAATGCTAGTCAAAATAAACTAGATCTACTACTATAATACTGGTAAGTATAGGTTGATCTCATAGAGAGTGTGTTTAAATTTAGTGAAATGAAAATAATTGGTATTTAGGTTTAGGGGGTTTTGGTTTTAAAATTAACAAAATAAAATAAGCTAAACTAACTAATAAATTTTTTTAAAGAAAACATGAAAAAAATGATAAAAGTGGGGAATTTGGTAGGGACCTGGTTCTTTAGTTCAATCTCAGCCTACACCCTAATTAAACATATTTCAATGATTTGTCATTCTCGAACCTCTCCTAGCAACTATAAATCGTGGGATAATATTTAACTTGATTTTTCCCTTAAGTATTTTTAATTAAGATACGATTGTTAATTAAACATAACTACTAAATAACCTAAGATACGATCTTTAAATTCAATTAGGTAGTAGCATTATGAATTAGGAAAACAGACTAATCAGGGCGATAACCACAAAAGATCATCATTTAACCTAGGTTATGTTATCGCTAAGGATCATGAACCATTAGTCACTACAAACGAATTTCAACATAACAATTACATATTATATTAAATATTCTAATAATGGGTTTGTAATAAAATGATCCAATGAATGCATTAAAATCATCTTTTCATAATATCTAATGGGTTCATAAACAAATAATCAGACTATAACGATAACACGATCATTCATACACAAAACCCAAATCCATATATATAGGATAACTTAATCAATTTCTAAAGAGAAAAAGAAAATACTAAATTAATGGAAGGAATGCTTAACCAGGTTGTCAACGTCAATGACTCCTCTAAACTGGAGCTAGGAAGCTACCTATAACATCTCGAACCACCTCGCTCATAGATATTGTCCACTTTGTGCCTTGACCCAACCAAGCCCTCATGGTTTTGCTCTTCCCACCATTGGGAAGACGCGTCTGTGATGGAGAGGTATCCATACCCTCATAAGGAGTACTTCATTCCCCTCTCCAACTGATATGGGATCTCACCATCCCACCTCCTTTGGAGGCCCAGCATCTTTGCTGGCACATCGGCCTGGGTACTGGCTCCGATACCATTTATAACATCCCAGACCACCTCGCTCACAGATATTGTCCACTTTAGGCCTTGGCCCAGCCAAGCCCTCATAGTATTGCTCTTCCCACCATTTGGAAGACACACTGGGCTAAGGCCCAAAGTGGAGAATATTTATAAGTGGGGTGGTCCGGGATGTTACAAATGGTATCAAAGCCAGTACCTGGGCCAATATGCCAGTAAGGCTGCTGTGCCTCTAAGGGAGGTGGCATGGTGAGATCCCGTATCGATTGAAGAGGGGAACGAAGCACGCCTTATAAGGGTATGGATATGTCTCCATCACAGACACGACTTCCTATTGGTGTGAAGAGAAAAACCGTGAGGGCTTGGCTGGGCCAAGGCCCAATGCGGACAATATCTGTGAGCGACATGGTCTAAGATATTACAAATGGTATAAGAGCTAGTACTCGGGCTGATGTGCCAACAAGTATGCTGGGCCTCTAAGGGAGGTGGGATGGTGCAATCCCATATCGGTTGGAGAGAGGAACGAAGTACACCTTATAAGGGTATAGATACTTTCCATCACAGACATATCTTCCTAATGGTGGGAAGAGTAAAACCATGAGGGCTTGGCTGGGCCAAGACCCAAATCGGACAATATCTGTGAGCGGGGTGGTCCAGGATGTTACAAATGGTATCAAAGCTAGTACCTGGATCGGTATGCTAGCAAGGACGTTGGGCCTCCAAGGGGTGGAATGTGAGATTCCCATATCAGTTGCAGAAGGGTCTCCCTCAAAGATGCGTCTTCCCAATGGTGGGAAGAGTAAAATTGTGAGGGCTTGCCCAAAGAGGACAATATCTGTGAGCGGGGTGGCCCGGGATGTTACAAATGGTATTAGAGGCAGTACCTATGCCGATGTGGCATCAAGGATGCTGGGCCTCCAAGAGAGGTGGGACAGTGAGATCCCATATCAGTTGGAGAGGGGAACGAAGTACGCCTTATAAGGGTATGGATACCTCTCCATTACAGTCGCATCTTCTCAATGGTAGGAAGAGCAAAATTGTGAGGGCTTGGCTGGGCCAAGGCACAAAGCGGACAATATCTGTGAGCGGGGTAGTCTGGGATGTTACAAATGGTATTAGAGCCGTTACCCGAGTCGATGTGCCAGTAAAGATGTTGAGTCCTCATGGGAGGAGGGATGGTGAGATCCCATATCTGTTGGAGAGGGGAACGAAGTACGTCTTATAAGGATATGGATACCTCTCCATCACAGATGTGTCTTCCCAATGTTAGGAGGACTTGGCTAGGCCAAGGCCCAAATCAGACAATATCTATGAGCGGGGTAGTCCGGGATGTTACAAATGGTATCAGAGCCAGTACCTGGATCGGCATGCCAGCAAGGACGATGGGCCTCCAAGGAGTCGAATGTGAGATTTCCATATCGGTTGGAGAAGGGTCTCCCTCAAAGACGCATCTTCCCAATGGTGGGAAGAGTAAAATTGTGAGGGCTTGCCCAAAGAGGACAATATCTATGAGCGGGGTGGTCCGGGATGTTACAAATGGTATTAGAGGCAGTACCCACGCCGATGTGGCATCAAGGATGCTGAGCCTCCAAGGGAGGTGGGACAGTGAGATCCTATATTGGTTGGAGAGGGGAAGAAGTACACCTTATAAGGATATGGATACCTCTCCATTACAGACGTATCTTCCCAATGGTGGGAAGAACAAAACTGTGAGGGCTTGGTTGGGCCAAGGCCCAAAGCAGACAATATCTGTGAGCGGGGTGGTCTGGGATGTTACAAATGGTATTAAAGCCAGTACTCAGGTCGATGTGCCAGTAAGGATGCTGGGTCTTCAAGGGAGGTGGGACGGTGAGATCGCATATCTATTGGAGAGGGGAACGAAGTACGCCTTATAAGGGTATGGATATCTCTTCATCATAGACGCATCTTCCAAATGGCGGGAAGAGGAAAACCGTGAGGGATTGGCTGGGCCAAGGCCTAAAGTGGACAATATCTATGAGCGGGGTGGTTTGGGATGTTACAAATGGTATCAGAGCCAGTACCCGGATCGGTATGCTAGCAAAGACGTTGGGCCTCTATGGGGGGTGGAATGTGAGATTCCTATATCAGTTGGAGAGGGGTCTCCCTCAAAGATGCATCTTCCCAATGGTGGGAAGAGCAAAACCGTGAGGGCTTAGTTGGGCCAAGACTTAAAGTGGACAATATCTGTAAGTTGGGTGGTTCGGGATGTTACACTACCCTTCCATGGGTCTATTAATGTTGAAAGCTTTACCTTTCATCTTCATTAGAACCAAGAGCTCCCAAAAATAATGCTTCGATCCCCTTTGAAAACATTCCTTGAAGACCCCCTACAAAGAATAACTCTTAGTAGCTCCGTTCTGTTATTTTCAAAACACAACGATTCCAAAAAACTCTTTTACTCATCTTTACATCTGTATTTTAGTCATTCATCTTTGCTAGTTACGTCTACTACTGCCACGTAATTTCTTTTTTTAGCTTTACTTTTGTGGACCTTGTCCAACATCTACGTTTCATCCATCTGTGCTTCCCATTTACTGCGTTGTCATTTCATACTGCTCCTTCCCAGCTGCACTTCCATTTCATGCTTGCTTCTATCTATCCACTTGTGCTGTGTTTTGCTTCTTATTGCTAGCTATTGCATACCATTTTGCTCCTACTTTCTATTTGCTACTATGCTACATTTTGATGTTTTATCCCAACAACTATTGTTTTTTTCTCACTTTGGTGCCATTTTACTATTGTCGATCATCCTTTAAATTCACATTCTTGTATGAAACATGCACAACTTTCTAGTTGCTTATTTTTCTAGCTTCATATCGTGAGCAACTTGAATCCTTCTTCTTTGTGTTTTCATTTTTCATTTTTCTTGTCTTTATTTTTCTTCTTCTTACCCCATGAAGACAAGTGAGTATTAGTCTTCAAAAAATGGCCTAAACATTGTGCTTTCAACTTACTTTTGCTCCTTTACTCGCAAATTATGCCTAAAACCATATATGATTCAAAGTGAGTGTTTTAAGCAATTCCATATAATCAATCGCTAAATGTTATGGAAGAATTATACAATCAATTAAGCACATGTCATGTATCATCTAGATCAAACTAAAAACTAGCATTTAAATACAACTGAACTATTTGTTTAGCTCCTTTACAGACCAAGAAACATATTTAGTCCTTCTCACATACTTTAATATGTTTTCCACAGCCATCTAGTGAACATTACCAGGATTGGCTTAAAACTTGCTCATTATGCTTAAAGTATAAAAAACATTTGATTTAGTATATAGCATCACATACGTGATTGATCTAATTTCCAAAGCATATGGAACACAACCCATTTTATCTCTTTTTCTTGTGTCTTAGGTTATATAATCTGTGAGAGAGAAATCTCATGTAACATGGATATAAATCCCCTCTTAGAATTCTCCATGCTAAACCTATTTAACACTTTATATATATATACGGATTAGGATAAACTAAGTAACCATTTAATATATATAACCCAAACAAACTTTTTAGTCTATCTCTATAAATCTTTCTTCCTATAATATAGAACGCTTCTCCTATATCCTTATGGAGAAGTTTTTAGACAAATAGATTATAGATTAAAGCATTGGTATATCATTTCCAATCAATAATATGCCATCCTCATATAGTACTAGGAAGATGAATGCACTCCTACTAACATTCTTATAGATATATGGCTCATCCACATTTTTATCAAGTCAAACTCTTTGCTTTTCTTATCAAAATAGATGTTCTAACTTTGTGACACTTGCCTAAGTCCATAAATTGACTTTTGTAACTTATATACTAGATTAGGAAGTCTATTGAATTCAGAAACTTTGGGTTATGTCATATAGACATCCTCAACCAAATTCCTATTGAAAAACGTTGTTTTAACATTCATTTGCCATATTTCATAATCATGATATAAGACTATAGCCAATAAGATCCTTATGTATTTATGACAGTGCATCATAACGCTAATCAAAACAAAATAACTAGACTAGTACTATAATAGTGGTGAGTCTACGTCGATCCTATAGAGAGTGTGTAAAAAGTTGCTGAAATGAAATTAATCGGTGTTTAGGAAAAAGGGGTTTGGATTTTGGAATAAGAAAATAAAGTAAAACTAACCTAATAAAAACAAATTAAAGAAAACATGCAAAAAATGATAAAAATGGGAAATTCGGTAGGGATCCAGTTATTTGGTTCAATCTTAGCCTACACCCTAATTAAACATATTTCATGGATTTATTGTCCTTAGCTTCTCCTAGCAACTACTAATCGTGGGTTAATAATTAACCCTAGTTTTCCCTTAGGTTTTGTTTAATCAAAATACGATCATTAATTAAACCTAAACACTAAATAACCTAGGATACGATCTCTAGATTTAATTAGGCAGTAGTATTATGAATTAGGAAAACTGGTTAATCAAGGCAACAACCACATACGATGTGTCGTTTAACATAGGTCATATTATCCCTAATGATTACAAATCATTAGTTGCTACACATGAATTTCAACATAACAATTATAAATTATATCAAAATCCTAGCAATGAGTTTGCAAATAAACGATTCAATGAATGTATTAAATTCATCTTTTCACAATACCCAATGGGTTTATACATAAATAACAAAAAAATAACAAAAATCTGATTGTCCATACACAAAACCTAAATCAATTAACATAGGATAACACAGTCAATTTCTAAAGAGAGAAAGAAACAACAAAAATAGTGAAATACACTTAACTTAGGTCATCGGCGTCAATGTCACCTTCGAACCAGCATCGAAAACTTAGTCTTTTATGGGTCTCTCCAAAGAAAATGCTTTAGCCCTACTTAAATACCCTAGCCGAAACCCCCTTCAGCTTTCTTTACTGCACCTCCATCTCTCGCAAGCTCTCTTCTGCCACCCTCTATTCTCTCCCTACTGTGCTATTGATGTGACAATTTAATAAGCTTGGTCCATCTTACTATTCATACAAAACCCTTCCTTTTGTCTTGGCCAAGTGTCTGCATTTCATGCATAATGTTTCCACGTCTGCGTTTACTCAAATATGTGTTTAGTAAAACGCATGGTCTGTGTTTCAGGTGGTATGGACTGCGTTTTGTCTTGCTCATGCTTATCATCTGCGCTATGTTGTCATTTGCTTCTTCTTTTCTTAGCTTATGCCTGCACTGTCATTTTCTTCTTGGACGATGCTGTGCATTTTTGGTCTTGGCGTGGTTTGCTAGGTGTTGATGTTTTCTTCATCTTGTATTGTCGTTTTGCTCCTTCTAGCCATCCATTAATTTCATATGTATGGATTGTCCCATCTGCTACGTTGTTTGAATGAGTTGGTCCAGCTGTTGCATTTTTCTCCATTTGTTACTTGTCCTCTGCTGGCTTCCATCTTTGTTTTACCATAATTCCAAGATGCTTTCCATTAAATTCACGGTATTGCATGCAAAATCATGCAATTTCCATGCAAAGCAGTCGTGAGCTATATTGCTCCATCATCTTAATTTTCTTTTCTTTACTTGCTCTAATATTTCTCATTCTTACTCCATGAAGACAAGTAAAAATTAATCTTCAAAAAATGATCCAAATATTATTCTTTCGACTCACTCTAACTTCTTTGCTTCCGAATTATGCCTAAAATCACATATGAGTCAAAGTAAGTATCTTAAGCAATTTCATGTCATTAATCACTAAGTGTTATAGAATAATTTCATAATCAATTAAGCACTTATCAATTTATGAATAACTAATAGTGAAAAGTTTTCTTCAAAATCAACTTCTTGTTTATGTTTGTAACCTTTAGCAATAAACCTTTCTTTGCATGTGTATTACCTTCCATGTTAGTTTTCCTCTTAAAAACCCACTTACATCTAATAGTTACAATACCATCAGGAGCATCCAATAAAGACTATACTTGGTTAGTGTATATGGATTCCATTTCAAATCTTATGGATATATGTCATTTTAAAGAATCAATATTATAAATTATTTTTTGACAGATAAATAAGTTCATTGATAAGCCTTGAAAGGTAGAAATAACGTAGTATTACAAGGTTGAGTTAACAAAGATGAAACCAAAATAAGTAAATTTAAAGCATATTGTCTCTAAGATTACTAGAAATCTAAAGGCCAAGTTATTATAGGCTCCATCTTCTTATGAGATAATAGCTTAATTCTTCAGTGGCTTAGTAAGCAATAACTATTTTTCTAATCTAGTAGCAAGTTCTATATACAATTGTATACTTCTTAGTTTTAGTATTCTTGAAAATTCTTTAGTTTCTTTCATTCCATATATAACATACAAAGAAGTTCAAGCATATGCTTGAGAAATTTTTTATCTTTCCATATTATTTTGTACTAATTTTTAGTGTATTCTAATACACTTTCCTAATCAGCTACTGGACAAACCAAGTTTAAGTTGTGTTTCATTCTAGCCCATATGTTAGTTATGAATTTAAATTATAAGAAAATTTGATTTATAGTTTCAGGCAACATGTTGCATAAGACACAAATCTAATCACTAATGCCCTTAAGCCTATCCTTAGTTTTCAATCTCTCTCTAGTGGCCAGCTAGGTGAAAAAGGATGCATTTGGTATCAAAGAACCTTTCTAAACAATGTTATACTATGGAATGTGGAAACTTGAGGTCTAATAACATTTAAGTAGGAAAATTTGGAGAACTCACCATTCCTTCTAATAGACTAGGTAGCTTTATCCTTTATTGAGAAGTAAGGAAAATAGTTGGATGATAATTCAAAAATCTATAAACCCCCCTTTCCATCATTACCTACTAATTTGAGCAATGACTTTAGAAACTTGAGTATGAATTGGCATTCTAGCAATTATTTTTGGCATATCTCCTCTTATGATTGGTGGACTTTGAGTATCCTAGTTATCAAACCATAACCAAATATCTCCATTTCCAATATGAATTTTGATAAAAGGGTACATAATATGTCTATTCATTAGCATTTGTATGAAAGGCCAAGAGTGTTTATATTTTTATCCCATTTTCAAAAAACTGTAATCCCTTAAGTAACATTCATTTTTCCATTTACTCCAAAATGCTTCTTTATCATTGAAAAGCCTCCATATCCTCTTGGCTACTAACTTTGTCAGGATCATTTGAATTAAGATAAATCCTAGACCTCCCTTTTGTATTTTCTAACAGAGTCGTTCCTATCTGATTTTGGCTCCTTTAAAATTTTCAACCTTCTCAGACTAAAGGAAGTTCCTTATGCATTTTTCCATCTCTTTATTGATCTTCTTAGGCATAAATTGATGAAATCTCAAATGGTTATGGAGATTGTTTAGCACTAAAACGATAAGTTGAACCATTCTAGATTAAGATAGAGATCTATTTTGCCAAACATTGATTTTTTTCTTGAATTTATCTAACAATAACAATCAATCATAAACTTTAGCTTCTTAGAAGAGATAGGTACTCCTAGGTACTTGAAAGGTAAGCTTTGAACATTTAACCTAAAGATGTTCTTTAATCTATCAGAATTAGTAACAATAAATGAGAAGTACACCTTACTCTTTAATAATTTAACACTTAGATTTGAGATCTTGTAGAAATGATTTATCAAAAAAGTTAGATGAAATTATGATCTGATGCATAAAAAGTCATTAAATCTTCTATAAAACTAAGATGAGTAAGTTGGATCTCCTTGAATTTGTAATGGAAAAAGAAATCTGGATAACTAACTATATTTAATTTGATGATTATGTTGAGAATTAACAAGCAGATAAGGAGAAAGTGGGTCCCCATGCCTTATCTCATTAAAGCCTTTAAAAAATCTAGTTGGGGATCCATTAATGAGCACACTGTAAAATGCGGTTGAGAGACATGATCTAAGAGATAAAGTTTACAGGGAATTTAAGCCATTTAAGACTATTAAATATGAAGTTTCATTGGAGACTGTCGAATGCTTTGGAAAATTCCATTTTAATATCATAGGTTTTAATGGATCTTTTAGTGTTATATTTCCTAATTGACTCCTACACCGTAAGAATGTTGTCTAAAATAGATCTGCCTTAGATAAAACCTCCTTAGGAGAGATGAATCATTTGTTTTGGTGGCTTCTTTATTGTATTAGCAAGTAGCTTAGCAATCACCTTGTACTCAGTATTACAATAGAAGTAGGTATAAAATCATTTAGGCAATTAGCATTAGGAACCTTGGGAATCATGCATATATTAGTTGCATTAATCTCGTTCAACAATTTCCTTTAGTGCATGAATCCCTATAACTTCAACTAGAAACGTGCTAATGATATTCCAAGTGTGTTGAAAGAAGTGTGAACTATACCTATTAGGGCTTGGAGCTTTCCTTAGGTTTAGAAAAAATAGAACTCCTTTGATTTCCTGGTTTGAAGTTGGTTATTGAAGCATTTCCAAGTTCTCTTGAAAGGTGGAAGGGCCAATTACTCTGATAGATCATATAATTTAAGCTGACCAGAATTGCTAAAAGCTAATAAATCAGTATAAAATTTGAGCACCATATTTTCGATAAAGGATTTTCACTATCCAATTCGTCATTAATATCTTGTTGGCAATAGATATTGTTAGAATTCCTTCTTGCTAAAATAGAATGGTGAAATAACTTAATATTTAAATCTCCCTCTTCTAACCAAATAGTTATTGCCTTTTGCATTAGTAAGGAATTATGGTCTAGAAGGGCCTTGTTATAGGTCTCAAGTTTCTTGAGCTCTGCAGTTTTTAGTGCTTGGTTATAGGGAAAAAGGAAACTAACATATTATGCTTTCTTTAACTTTTCCTTGGCAATTTGCAGCCTCAGTGTAATAGGAGGGCCTCCTGATTTTAGGAATTGTTTTAATTTGGTTCTTAGAAGATGAAGTTTCCTTATAAGCTGTTAGGACTTATAACCAGTGATACTACTATCGCAAACTTCCTTAACCAACTCCATGAAACCCTTTTTGTTAAAGAGAAAATTGAAAAACTTGGAAGGAGAATTATCCTCAAAGGGGAAAAAATCTAAATTTTCATGTAAGAGTGGTCTGAGCCCATAGTAGGGCCAACATCAACATAAGAATTAGGAAAGTTCCTCATCTAACTTTGATTTGTTAATATTTTGTTGAGTTTCTTCCTAGTTAAGGCTTTACCTATTTTTTAATTACTTTAAGTGAATAGATTTCCAGAAAACTTTAAATCAGTAATATTCAACTTAGTAACTACTTTTTCTATCTCCTTATCCAAGTTAGAATGGTTTACTCTGTCTCCCTAGGCTTTTAAAGGAAGTAAGACACAATTAAAGTTGCTTGCTAGAATCCAAAGGCCTGACAATGAGTTTATGATGCTTTAGAGATCTTCCTATAATTTGATTCTTTGAACCTCAAAATTGGAAGCATATATAATGGAGATGCCAAAGGTATGGTCAGAATTTTCTATCTTATAACTAATAAACTAATCTAAACTGCTTTGAGTTGCAACTTTTACTTTCTTCATGTTGAAAGTAAAGACAATTCTATCATTCTACACTATAACAAAAAGAACATTTGGCTATGAAAAATATGTTTCTAAAATTTCGAAAACCATCACTAATAGTCATTAGCAATGATTTATAATCGTTGCCAAATCTTATAGCTGAAAACTATAGATAATGTTTTTTGATAATCATTAATAATAGTTTTTGCCTACGCTTTATTTTTGTTACAAAAAGGTATTAGAGAAGTTTTAAGAAATCATAGCCAGTACATTTTGGCTACACTTAGTTTTTGTAAATAAATATTATTAGCTACGTTTCTGAAAATGTAGCCAAAAGTTTTTAGCTACGTTTCCGAAAAGGTAGCTAAATGTTTTTAGCTACATTTTCAAAAACATAGCTAAGCATTTTAACTTTTTAGCTATGTTTATGAAAATGTAGCTAAAAAGTTTTACCTATGTTTTGAAAACATAGCTAAATGTTTTTAGCTATGTTTTGTAAAATCTAGTTAAATTTTTTCAGGCATTTTACAAAATGATATACTATGTTGAATTATAATTATTTTGACATTTTAAATCCATATTATTGTATGTAATATTTATATTTTTTGTTGTTCATTTATTATAAAATAAAAAAATTGATAATTTGAAGCATTGTACTTAAAAAACTAAATATCATTAAATTTGTTCATATAGAAGATTTTAATTACAACTTCAAAAATACTTATATACAAAATAATAAATATAGAGATTGGATTACAAAATATAATATAAATCACTTAGTCTCGTTTTCATCTTCACTGCTTACATACTCCGAGCCAAGTAATTTTTTAAGGTACTTTTCATGCTTGGCATTTATTATGTTGTAATTTAACCTTAAGTGACTTATTTTCCTCTTTAAGACATTGAAAGTATGTTGATCTTGATAAGGATGAAATAATTGGCTTAATGTCAAACCTAAGACCTTTGATATATCTAGATCATATACCAAGCACCTTGTTGCAAATGTAGCTACATTGTCCTCATTTCCCTCAGACATTGATGTTTTCAGCAACTCTTGCATCTTATTCTAAAATTAAGAAAACAAAACCAATATTTAATGTAAATATTATTAGTTAGAACTACATAAATAAATAGACTTAAAAATTAAACAAATTGTTATACTTAAATAGTTATTTTAGGCTTCTTCAGACATCCACCATTGACCTTCCTTATAGTAAGTGAGTTTATAGAGTGTGATCCTATCACACTTTCATCCATGTAGTTCCTTCTTACTCTATTTTTTGAAAAAAATACAATGCACAATAAATAATATGGTGTTTATTAATATAATTATAACTTGAAATCAAAGATCTTACATATTCATTTCGCACAACAACAAATGATTTGGAGCCTTGGTTATGAGGAGTTTTCATTTTTCCTTTGTTTATCATGGCCTTCTGACATTTTTCCTAAATATAATTAGAATTTAATCTAACCTGTAGATTTCCATAAGTTCATAATATTACATCAATAAGTTACTCGAGTCCTAAACCATGATGGGAACTTAATCTTATGTCTTTCTTTAACATTAATAATTCTTTAGCTTCAAATCTCAACTTTATGCTCTCTATTTAAAAAAGTAAATAGATGCCATAAAACACTAGTTAAATACTATCTTTAATTATGAACTAATGAATGAGAAGTAATATACATACTCCATATATAAAGCGATGTCCTCACAAATTTTCAAAATATGTTAATGGCCAATTTCAGGCTCATCTTTAGTTAGCTCCATATATTTTCCTATTCTCGGTGGTCTTACTTCTTGGGAGAAAACTAACAAGCCACCCTCTTAATTGAAATGAAAGTTACGTGCTTCTTCATTAAACCTTGTCTCCATATCATTTAAGTACATCGAATAAAATTCCAAGCTTTCATTCGCTATATAAGCCTCTCCAATAGACCCTTTAGGTTTAGCTCTATTGCACATATAGCACTTAAGAGAGCAAAAAAACCTAAAAAAGATATAAAACATTAACAATTTTCATTAACTAATAATTTAAGAAAAAAGTATAAGTTAATATAAATTACCTTTCAATAGGGAAAATCTATAGAAATTGAACCGATCATAAAGTTTTGCCTCTTATGGTAAGTGAATTGCCAATTACACGATAACATCAAAAAAAGATGGGGGGAATACTAGTTTAGGCTTACATAGAATCAAAGCTATGTATTTTTCCATTTTTTTCAAGCTCTTTCACTTTCAACGTCTTGTAGCATAATTGCCTTGTAGCATAATTGCTTAAAAAACTCATGTAATTGTCCCAAAGTTATGGAAACATCCGTCGACAAACACCAACGTATTCTAACAAGAAGTAATCATTACAAAAGTACATAAGAATTATGGCCTTTTAACCCTAAAACTTTTCCCTATTTGACATTGATACAATGAGATATATTAGATGCATACCCATTAGGAAACTTGAATGATTTAAGAAATTGACAAAAATTTTGCTTCTCCTTTTTGACATGTTGCAACAAGTAGGTAGAATGATGTATAACCCATCATCTCTTCTTTTCAAATGCAAATCTTTTCTTATATTCATGTCTTCTAAGTGTAATCTAGCCTTAATTGTTTCTTTTGATTTGCAAATCAATTCTCATCAATGTAACTAAAATATTCTTACAAAAAAATTTTCAATATACATCACATCAAGATTATGCCTCACTAGCAATTCCTTCCACTATGGCAAATTTAAAAGTATTTTTTTTACTCCAATTAAGCTAAACAACACTTTGTTTTGGCTTTCTACTGCTTGGGTGCTTACCAGGTGTAATGTCACCCAAATGTAACGGTAAATCACATCATCACCAGATAAGTGCAAAGGAGCTTCACCCAATCCTACTTTTCCATCAAACAATTTGCTTCTTCGTCATTTATGCCCATATTCCAAGTAATGACAATGTCCTTTATAACATATTTTACTTAGTAGCCTCATTGAATGATTTTGATGGTTACACATAGTATAGGCCATATACCCTTTAGTACTCTATCTAGAAAAATTCCCATAAACAGGAAAATCATTTGTAGTGTACAAAACAGTCGCATGCATTATAAATGTTTCACCTTTAACAACATTATAAGTTTCTAATCTAAACTCCCATAGATGATTTAAGTCATCTATTAATGGTTCCATGTATACATTGATATCCTTAATAGGAGCAGTAGATCCTAGAAGAATTAAAGACAATAATATAAAAAGCTAATTTATACACTTCCATAGAGGTAAATTGTATGGTACTGGAACCACCGACCATATACTATAAGTACTCATATTACTGAATGGATTAAATCCATTTAAGGCTAAAACAAGTTGAACATTACAACAATCCTCTACAAACCATAAAAACTTTCCATCAAAGCCTTTCTATGCCATTGAGTTTGCTGGATGATGCATAATGTCATCATCAATTCTTTTCTCTTTATGCCACCTCATATCTATGGTTGTTTTTTATTATAGTCATGGTTTTATTGGGAAGTATCTCAAGATTTTATACGGAATCTTTTCCCTTTCCAATCATCCACTTGCCACCTTGATGTAACACAAATGGGACATTCTTTAAGATCTTTACTGTCCTTCTAAAATATAGCAAAATCATATTTACAATCATGTATTCATATATATCCTAGTCCAAGGTCCTTTAATAATTTCTTTGCTTCATAGTAAGATTTAGGCAATTTGTGTCTTATGGGTAATGCATCATTTAGCAAGTCAATTAACATGTCAAAAGATTTGTTACTCCATTTAATATAGACCTTTAAATGCAACAACTTCACAAAAAAAGATAGTTGTGAGAATTTCGAGCACTCTGGATATAATTCTTGAGTAACTTTCAATAGCTTCCCAAAATTATCTTCTGTAATACTATCAATTATGTTAGGCAAACCAATTTTATTTATAGTCTCCATATTGTTGAGGTGCCATGGATTTATACATCACATGCATGACAATGCAGCGGAAGTGCCAGAATTTAAATTCCAACCACATGACAACCCCAAAAATCTAGAAACACACATGCATGCATAGACAGATCATAAGAACATGAAATTTAAACACTTGAACCTTTTTTCCTCCTCCTTTCTTGATTCTTCTCCTTGTTTGGGTTGTAGTAAACACCAAACCCTTCCTTGATCATCTAAAAACACGTAAAGAGGAAGAAGAAGTAGTGTGTAAGGATGGTTAGATCACCAAACTCGATGAGTTCAAGTAAATGTTCAAATGGAGAGATAGATCAAGAATATCTTGCATACAATTAGATTTATTCAACAATTGCATAAATTACATGAAGAAGACTTAAGAACACTTTTCTTTCACTCTAGAACTCTTCTAAACCCCTTATTCTCTCTTTTGAGTGTGCAAAAACTTGTAAGACCTCTTGTACATAAATGTAGAACTCACTTATCTCCATCTGTCGAGCCTTCGGTCATGATCGTAGCCTACTTAATTGATAGCCTCACCTTTAATCATGATCCTTTATATATGTGATCTTTAGGTTCCCGATTATTTTGGGCACCTGAATTAACTCTTAATCTAAAAAATTCATGGATGGTTTCATGCCACTTGAATTAACTCTTAATTCAAGCAAATCATTAAAGGTTTCATGATGCCAACTTACTGAAATATAAGTGGTTTAACATATGAACTCTATGATAGTTAATTCTCTAACTTATGAACCTTTCCATAGATAATTACCATGCAATTTGTCCTTTCACCATACTACACCCCATTTGGTTAGAAGTATGGGTTATGTATCAACTCCCACTAGACCGACTACTTCACATCTAGTCCAAGTGATGTTAGTTATTGTCCTAGGATCTCATTACTCTATGTGTCATTGAAGACTCTCTTCAAGACATATAACTGCTCTACCCAGAGACTCCTAAATAATGACCCTAACAAGAGGTCGTAGGTATCATCTCCTTCTATCAGAAGTGGTGAATCTTTTGTTGGTTACCCAATTACCTTAGAATACTAATAGTTGCACCCAATCACCACCCTAAGAGCGACCTCGTCTTGAGTCAAAAAAGAGTGATGTCAAAACATAAGATTAGTATCCAAGATATCCTTGAGTACCTCAAGTTTAAGGATATTTGCACCATTGCTATAATGAGATTAATCATTGACATTTTATAGATCATCTATATGATAATCTCATAGCGGGTCATTCGATGTACTTACTACTCTTAGTAAGCATTCACATGTTAACTCTAAACATCTTACACTTAAAGTTTGTAAGATCTACTGCTTGATCAAATCAAAGAGTATAACATGTGCTAGTCTATCTGGATTAGTAAAGTCTTGTCATATTAATCCTATGACTAGGGATTATTTAGATACTAACATAATTGCATATGATAGGAATCTCATTATCATGATCTCATCATGATTTCCTTCATGCTATGTTTTGTCTCATGGACATCATTAATTAGATTTAAGATCGAAATCAATTCATATATAAACGAACATCAAATTAATGAAAATTGCATTCACTTTATTAATCAAAATAAAGTTTGTATAAAAGTGCTAAAGGTGATTACCTTTAGAGCATTACTCTAACATATATAATTCCCATAATCGTCTAACATCTTACCAATCCCATCATCATTGTTGTCATTGATATCACAATATTCTACATCATTATTATTACTACCATCAACACCTGTATCTACACTTCAACTACAACTTGCTTTTGAACATTCGTCATGATAAATCTATAGAATATATAATTTATCTATGCCTAGGATTAGAAGGTGATTATATACCATATCTTGAATTTGAATGTTCACATTTTAGCAATCTATGCATGGACAATGAATATAACATTCTACACCCATTTGATCTTTTACAAATTGCATAAAACTCTTAACTCCTTCTAAATATTCAGTGGAGCATTTCTGAAGAGACATCCAACTTTTATTTATCTAACTATACAATTAAAAGTAAATTATTGAATTGCTAAATGCAATTTAAGTCCTAAATAACGTAATGATAAATCAATAAAAGTTGACATACTAAGTTTTAATTAAGAAAACCAATGAAATTGAGCCTGCTAAGAATAAGAAACATAAAGCTAACATAAAAGTCATCATATACATGTAGTGAGTTTTAAACATACCTCTTCTCACTCTGACTCCTAGGCTTTGGGATTATTTCATCGATAATATCTCAATGAAGCCACATCGTAAGTTTCCAAAATTATCAAAATGAGTAGTTCATTATTTATCACAATCATACTGTAGCTTTTTCTTAAAAAAGTAGTGTAGGGAATTTTATTGTCATAATTCTTATGACAAAGAATTGTATAAGCACTATGACAAAGTTATAAGATATATTAGGTTTCCTAAATTAATGGGTTAAATTGTTAAAAAACTCAAACATTTAGTTGTAATATGATTTTATAATTAAATTTTTTAATTTAATAGATAAATTTATCATATAGTTACAATATTATCGTCATTATATTCTTATATTGTAATTTTATTTATCATAACTTAATAATGTTTGAAAATTTTATTAATATTAGTTAATGCTCACTTAAGGTTTTTCAAATTTTATATATCTTATTATATAAAATTTTCTTTAAAATTCATTCAAAAAGTAAAATTTTCATATTATTAGATAGAAATACATACTTTTTTCAAACCTACTTTAGATGAATTAAGTTCTATAACATTTTTATTTAGATTAATAATTTATAAACTAAGGTAAATAAGGCGTATGTTGCCTTCTAAGAATTTTATTCAAGTTTAAATTTGAATCTAAAATTTTATGGTATTTACAAAAGATCTTAACATCATAAAGACATTCAAAATAAATTTCAAATATACCAATTCAAATTAAATAACATACTATTAATTTGTCAAAAAATTTAAACAAAAGTAAAAAAACTCTAACAAAACTTTTATCGAACATGTGATCGGCAGTACTCAAACAAGCTTTCTAATCTATCTAAGCCTTAATCAACCCATTCTGGATGCATTCACCATCTCACCATCTTCATTATTATCACAACACACATTCACCATCAACCAAACCATAACACATATCTTAAGAGAACACAAAACCCAGTAGATTATTATACCTTTTCAATAACAAAATGTCAACAAAATCGAGAATGATAAAGTCCCTTGAATCTTTGATGAACTCAAGCAGTTTATGTCATAGGATGGTGAATTGCTCACCTTATTCTATAGTTACCTTCATCCACTCTTCTGTTTCAACTTCTTGAACATAGAGTTTTGTATATTCTTCAAACTTAATGTCTTTTGTCACATATTCCTCATATCTTCTTCAAAGTAGCCCTTCTCTTGCTTTTTGATATACTCATTCCTTATTTCAATTTTCATGCAAGAACTACTTCTTTCAGATGTTTAAATGCTTAGTTCATCATGAACTCCATATGCTCATCGCCAATTCGAAGAAGCAATTTGCCTTCATCAGCGTCTATCAACACTTTTCCTATGTTCATGAATGGTCTTATAAGAATTAGTGGACATTTCTTATTTAAAAAGACTACTAATAAATCCACAAGCATAACAAACTTGCATTCTTAGGCTTAGAACTATGTTAATATGGTTGTTTTTTTTAATGTTTTAAGTGTTATGTGCTTTAGGGTATGATTTTGGACCTCAATCATGTGTCCTTGAGATGTTCTGATGTGTTTGTTAGTGAATGAAGATTGAAGGAAGTTGGAACAGCTTAGGCTAAAAGGTAGTATCATGATTATGTATGAAGTGTCATGAGCATGACAAAGGACTCCTCCCTAGTGTCATAATTGTATATAAAGTGTCACGATTGTGATAAAAGGTTTTTCTGCTGGATCTCACTAGACATGGGATTCTTTAGTTGTTTTGATGTTTGGAGGGCATTTTTGGGACAATAAACCTGGGTAAGCCCTAAACTTAACCCTAGGATACTCATTTACTATAAATGAACATAAAGATACCCAAAAACATCATCCATCATCCTACCAAATTAGGTAAAAAGCAAGGAAGATCAATAAGAGAGCATTTGGATTTCTAACTATTCCAACAACTTCCAACCTAGTCCATCTCAAGTTCTTTCTTCTTTCTTTGTTTATTTTCTTTAAGCATGATGTATAAACTGAGTTTAAGGATGCTCCACACATTTATTCTATTTTAATTTCATATTAGGATTTGTTTTTGACTTATTTTGTGAACTGAGCACTTTTGATTTCAATATAATGTTTTAGTGTTATAATAATTGTGTTTGCTTATACTTAGACAACAAATCGAAAGAGTGAGTCTAAAGTAATCTGATTAGAGTTAACAACCTAATAAGTCATTGAAAATATCAAATTAATAATCATACGAAGAGTGATCTTGTGTGAGAAGTTAATTATCCGATAAATTGCTTAAGAACTAGCTGAAAACATTAGTTTATTTTTTAATCGAGAAATTGCAAATATAGAATTTTGGAATCAATTAAGGATTATTAATTGGGTTTAAATATTTAAGGGTTGAAAAAGAATAATCAAACCCACCCTTCAAAAATCTAGGATCGACATTAAATTGAATTAAAAGTGGTTAAAGGAGCAAAATAATGATAGAATGAATACTAGACTTCACACTTGATCATTCTTGTTTTATTATTAAAGCTCAATTGTTAAGTAGTTAAGTTCTCAATTTTAGTTGATTGTTTTAGTTTTTGATATTTTATTTTCATTCAAATCACATTTCACAACCTTATACAAAGTTAGGTTCATATAGTTTTAGCTATTTCCTTGTGTGACTAACACCTTTAAATAATACAAGTTACGATCCTTATACCTCCAAATTATTTAGGGTTTTATATTAGGTAAAACTTGCTTAAACAGTTTTTAGCTCCATTGTCAGGGAATTAGTTTAGGACTAGTTGAATTCTTTTGTTCTAAAGAATTTCTTTTTCACCTTTCTTGTGTCTGTGTGACTATATGAACATAAGAGTTACTTGGAGTTCAAGCAAGGTTGTAGAAACTTTAAAACCTAACATTATAATACTAGAACAAGCAATTTAAAAAGCAAGATGCCAAGAAGAGACCAATAGAATGATAGCAGAGGATCATAATTAAGAAAACCAGTAGCGAACCTTGATGGATTTCATAAGAGCAAGGTTCAATGGTGCGCATTAAGGCATCATTCGACTACTAATGCAAGCTACGTCATTCGAGATCAAGCTAGATTTTTTAAATATACTGCAAACCAATATGAAATTTTATAGGTTAGCTAATGAAGATCCTAATGCCCATTTGGTGAATTTTCTAAAAATATGTGATACTTTTCGATATCATGGAATGTTGAAAGATGCTACTAAGATAAGGCTCTTTCCCTTCACACTAAGGGATATAGCCAAAGCATGGTATCACTCCTTAAACTTGACAAACATCTCAAAAAGGGAGCAGCTGATATATGAGTTTTTATAAAAATACTTCCCTCTGATAAAGACAACAAGGTTGATAAAGGAAATTACAAATTTCCAATAAAGCGATGGGAGTCACTTTTTGAAACATGGGGACATTATAAAGGTTTGCAAAGGAGATGCTCTTACTATGACATACGCAAAGAATTCCTATTGCAAACCTTTTACAATAGAGTTAATCCACCCACAAGGGTCACTATTGATACGGCATCTGGAGGATCTCTAATAAGAAAAATAGTTGAGGAAATGGAGGATTTGTTAGAAGAGATGGCAAACAATAGTTGTCTTTAGACGTTAGATAAAAGTAGATAACAAACAACCTTTCGGGATCAAAAAGGAGTCATTTTATTGATTTGATATTAAAATTTCAGGAAAAAAATGCTAGTTTAACCTGACAACTTTATAGCATAAAAGCCTCTTCATCAGCTCCTGTTAAGACAATTCAGCATAAATGTGAATTATATGGATAAGAAAACCATGACACCATTGATTACTTTTTGATGCAAACCAAAGAAACAAAATAACTCAACTATATGGGAGAACAATTTGGTAGAGGAGGGTGGAACAATTCTTACTCAAACACATATAATCCTAGAAGGAAGAACTGTCCAAAATTTTCTTGGTCGAACAATGTAGAAGGTCAATTCCAAAATCAAGGGCCATTTAGATTTCAACAAGAGAAACACGATTCTACTGACTCTAAAATGGATAAAATCTTGGATAAGCTCATAAACATGGATGATGCTTATAAGAGATTGGAAGAGAAGTTTGAGCAAGAAACAAAAAATCATGTCTCTTTCATCTATAACTTAGAAGTTCAAATTAGTCAATTGGCAAATGCATTTTCTACAAGAAGTTTGGGGAGCCTCTCGAGCAATAACTAAGCAAACCTAAAGGAATAACTAAAGGCATTCATACTTCGAAGTGGGAAGAACTTGAGTAACCAATAGAGACATAAACTACATCTAACCCAATAGAGAAATACCAAGAAAAGAAGAATGATGTTGATATAAGTGAATAACTGACTTACATTGCCCCTCTACCGTATCCACCTAAGGTCCCATATCCTCAACTATTATAAAAGTGCAAATTGGAAGAAAAATTTGCAAAGTTTGTGAAGAAATTGAAGACTTTGCAAATTAATCTTTCTTTCGTTGAGGCATTGGAGCATATGCCCAAGTATGCCAAATTCGTGATGGGCATATTATCAAAGAAGCAGACTTAAGAAAAAAACTAAACGATACCGTTAACTGGCATCTATAGTTCCATAATCATTAGTCACAAGCTATTCAAGCTGAAAGATCTAAGGAGTTTCACAATCCCCTGTGTAGTTGGTGAATTCAAATTCATAAAGTGATTATGCGATTTGGGAGCAAGTATAAATCTTATACCTTTATCGATATTCAAGAAATTAAGGTTTGGTAAGGTAAAGCCAAATTAAATCCCAATTCAGTTGGTTAACTAATCAATTAAGAAACTACTTGCAATTGTGGAAAACATCTTAATGCAAATGGACAAGTTTATTATCCCTGTGGACTTTATTGTTCTAGCTTTCGAAAAGGATAAGAATTGTGCATTAATTCTTAGATGACCTTTCATGAACACAAGAAGATCATTAATAGACATTCATAAAGGTAAATTAACACTTTAGATTAGTGAAGTGGAGTTCAACATTAACAAGGCCTTGAAAAATTCAAAAAAAGTAGCGTTTGCATAAATATTGATGTTATGGATGAAAGTATTCAAGAGCAAAAACAAAGCTACTTTGAAGAAATTAAATCTGTGGAAGTTAAGATAGATAATGAAGTTAAGAGGGCTAATAAAGCAAAGTTTGAGGCAGACACAGAGATGAAGGATTTGGGTGTTCTGAGAAATCAAGAAATATTAGTAAGAACGGAAGCACCCATACCATCATCCACGAAGAAACCATTAACTTTAGAGCTCAAACCTTTACCCACACATCATAGATATACCTTTATAGGTGAAGGTCAAAGTCTACTCATCATCATTTCTAGTTAGTTGGATAGGGAAAAAAAGGATAAGGTGGTAGCAGTTATCAAGAAGTAGATGAAGGTGATGGGATGGAAAATATCTAAAATTCAAGGTATAAGCCGAAATGCTTGTATACATAGGATAAACCTAGAAGAAGGGAGTAAAGCAGTGAGGGAACGTCAATGCAGGTTGAACCTTTACATGAAGGAAGTGGTCAAAAAGAAACTAGTGAAGCTCTTAAACACGGGTATCATATACCCCACATCGAATTATGAATGGGTCAGCCCAATACAATGGTACCGAAGCACGGTGATATTACCATCATGGAGAGTGAGAATGGAGAGTTAGAGATTGATCTCCATAAGAACCATTACAAGGTGTAGAGTTTGCATTGACTATCACAAACTCAACAAAGTCACTAAAAAGGATCACTTCCCCTTCTCATTCGTAGATCAAATGATAGAAAGGGTGGCTAGTCATTCTTTCTACTAATTCCTAGATGGTTACCTAGAATATAATTAAAATTTTATTTATCATGAAGACCAAGGAAAAACCTCTTTTACATGTCCCTATGTTACATCTGTGTATAAACAGATGCTCTTTGAGTTATGTAATGTCCCAGTTACTTTTCAAAAGTGCATGATGTTTATCTTTGCAGATATGATCAAGAACATAATGGAATTTTTTATGGATGATTTTTCAGTCGTTGGAGACTCTTTTAAGTAGTGCCTGATTACTTTAGACAAAATACTCCAAAGATGAGAAGAATCACATCTAGTGTTGAACTAGAACAAATGCTAGTGTTAAGGCATAAAATATCACACTAAGGAATTGAAGTGGACAGAGCCAAGACAGAGGTTATAGAGAAGCTTCCACCACCTATTAATGTTAAAGGCGTACGAGCATTCTTAGGTCAAACAAGAATTTATCTTCATTTTATCAAGGGCTTCTTGATTATTACTAGAACTCTAAGTAAGTGCTTTTTAATTTTGACGAAAATTGTGCATCAACGTTTAACAAACTTAAGGAGGCACTGACATTAGCACTAATTTTAATGTCACTAGATAAGACACTACCATTCAAATTCATATGTTATGCTAGCGACTAAGTTGTTAGTTGCGTATTGGGTCGAAGAAAGGACAAAAAGTTGTGTGCAGTATATTACGTAAGTAAGACATTAACAGGAACACAACTGAACTACACCACTACTGAGAAGGAATTACTAGTTGTGGTGTATGCATGTGAAAAGTTTCAATTTTACCTCTTGGGATCTAAAGTGATCATTTTTACTAATCACGCCACACTTAAATATCTTTTCACTAAGAAGGACCAAAATTAAGACTTATTCAATAGATACTAATGCTATAAGAATTTGACATCGAAATACAAGATAAAAAAGGAGTCGAGAATGTAGTAGTAGACCACTTATCACATCTGGAAGGAGGGGAAATTTAATAGAGCGATCATACTAATAAGTGATTCCTAAATGAAACCTTAATGTCACTTGATAGTATGACAACACCACAATTCGCTGATATAGCAAATTTTGTCACTGATGGTAAGCTCCCTTATGAATTATCATATCAATAAAGGAAGCGATTATTATCCAAATGTACCCTTTAATTATGGGATGATTCGATCCTATATCATACAAGTGTTGATGGAATAATAAGAAGGTGCATTTTGGAGGAGGAGATGTTGAACATATTGACACAGTGTCATGAAGCTATATATGTTAGCCATTATGGCTAATATGCACTTAATTGATTGTATATTTATTCAATAATACTTAGTGATTAATGATATGAAAATGCTTAAGATACTTACTGAAAATGCTTAAGATACTCACTTTCGTTCTTATATAGTTTTAGGTACAATTTGGAAACGAAAGAGCTAAAGTGAGTCAAAAGCACTATATTTTAGTCATTTTTCGAAGATTCTTATTCACTTGTCTATATGGAGCAAGAATGAGAAAGATTAGAAGAAAAGGAGACAAGTTAAAGAATAAAATGAAGAACAAAACTGTAGGAGGCCTCATGGACAAATAAGAAACTTGTCACAGTCATGATCATCACTTACGGCTGTGACATGCCTTGCATAAGCGTGACACACCACTCACCACGCACGCCCGCGACGCATACACTCACCACTGTGAGTGGTTATACACCTTCGAGACGCATACACTCACACCTATGAGACACTGAAAACTCACCCAAAACCCTTCGTTTTTAATATAAAACCATTGTTTGATGGCAGAAAGAGGCATGAAAGGTTTAAGAAACATTTATGGGTTTCGGGAGATGATGAGAAGGGCAACAAAGGAGATACTTTGGAGACCCATAGAGGCCTAGACTTTTTAATGCTAGTTCGGAGGTGACATCGAAGCTGAAGAACCCGATTAAGCATTTCTCTCATTGTTTGTAATTCTTATTCTCTTTAGGGATTGATTATGTCATGTTGTGTTTAGTGAATTAAGTATTATGTAAGAATGATTGAATGCTCTATTCAATTGTTTTCATGTATGAAACCATTGCTAGAATCAAATACAATATGTAATCGTTTCTTTTCGATTCATTTGTGGCTGCTAATGGTTCTGAATAATTAAAGATAACATAAACTAGGTTAAGTAATTCAAGTTTGTGATATTATTGCTCATATTGGTCTGCTTTTCTCATTCGTAAGGAAGCTTTCTGATTAAACTTAGAGAGCATCTCCTAGGTTATCTGATAGCTAGGGTTAATTAACGAGCTCTTCTTAATTAACTATGACCTAAGGAAAAATTGGGATTAACAAAACTTGTTAATTTACGATCAATAGTTCAAAGAGAGGTCTGAAGACAACAATTCAATGAAATATGTTTAATTGAGTGTAGGCCCAGATAGAACCAAAGAACTGGGTCCCTAACGAATTCATCACTTTAATCATTCTTCAATGTTTTCTTTAATTTACTTTCATTAGCTTAGTTTCATTTTTATTTTCTTATTTCAAATCAAATAAAACCCCCCAAAACCTAAACACTAACTATTTTCATAATAAGCTAACCGAATACTCTCTGTGGAATCGACCTGGACTCATCATTGTTACATTTGTAGGTCTAGTTTATTTTATGTAGTGTTATATGCACTACATCGATTTTGACATCGTTACTGGGTAGTGTGGTGTTGTAGTTTTTGTTCTTAATTTGAATTAATGTTTTGTGCATATTTGTTCACTACAAGAAAATAACACAATCTACGACGTTTTATTGATAAAACGTCGCTAAATGTGAAGACTTTTCATGACGTTTGAAAAATGCCACAAAAAGTACAAATTTTCCATGACGTTTTGGGAAAAAGTCGCAGATTTGTAACACCTTTTATGACTTTTTTTAATTAAAATGTCAAAAAATAGAAACCGTGACGTTTTGTTGAATAAAATGTCACGGTTGGCATTTGCGTTTCAGTAATATTTAAAAGTAACGCACTCCATACACCGTTTACCCTAAAGGCCTCTCTGTAGTTGTCTATCCTTCTCATCTTCTCTTTATCCTATCATACAGACTAGGGTTCTTCGTTTTGAAGGCTAGTGTTTTCCTTCTTCCATATAACAATTCCATTCCCATCCCTTGCATCTTCACTGGACTAATAACGCTCTCTTTCTAGCTCTTCTTGGGATGGAAAAGAAAAAGTTAGTGACGTGCTTTGTATCTGCTATACTGATCTTATGCGGTGTTGTAGTGTAGGTTAGATCTAATGCATCAGGTCATCATTACAAAGTAGCCAATGACGTTCCTCTTTATGCCAACAAGGTCGGGCCATTTTATAATCCTAGGTTTGTGTTCTTGAATCTCTGCTCTTTGATTTATCAAGTTTATCGATTTGAGTTTTGATTTAGTTTTTTGATTGAACTAAATTTGGGTGTGTGAGGATTCTCCAGGGTGGGGTTTCAAATTTGATAGTTTATGAAATTAGGATGGAAATGATAGTATAGAGGTGGATTTGAGCTCACTAGGGGTTTGGATCTTTTGTATTGGTTAGATTAATTCACTTTTTGTAGTTTTTTAGATATTTTTTTAGGAATACGATATATTTCTATTATTGGAATGTGGCAGGTTGGTTGTTTTGTTTTAGACGATGTTATAGATTAAACAACTCTATCATTTTACTTATCCTTAAATTGTTCACTTCCTAATTTCAGATAAAAGTATCTCGGCACTCAATTTCTTTTTGCCTTTTATCTATTCCTCAAAAATTCGATTCAGTTTACCCCCAGTTAAATAACTTTGGAACTGAAGCTGAGCTCAATGAAGTAAGAGAGGCAATTCAAGTGGTCCTGAGATGGGGTTGGAGGTATAGCAAGAACTTAGAAGAACAAGCTGCACAACTTCATATGTTAACTGGATGGTCACAAATAGTTAAGGTCTATTTCTGAATACCTGAGATTCACTTATGTTCTTTTAATCTCTAATACTGTCGGATGATGCAATATTTAATAATGATTCTGGTTTCCTTTTCTAACCATTTGACCATTTTGATCCACAAACTTATTTTTTCAGGTTTCTGCATCGAAGAGAATATCTTCACTTGAAAATCGATCTAAGATTTTGTATCAATAAGGCTTTATTTGTACAATGTTTACAGAGCCCAGTTATTTACATGACTTTAAGGCTTCACAAATTTCAGTCTTTATTGTAATTTGTGATGTAGTTGCTTAATATTTCAGTTTAATATTTCATTTGCTCTAATTTTCATATGATCTCCTCAGATAATAAAGGATGCAACACAAGGTAGTGAACCTGGGAAGACAATTATGTTCTATGTTTTAGAGTCTTTGATTAGTATTGACGATGAAAGATATTTTCTAAGTCAACTTTAGAGCAGAGGATTTTTAAGATCTTGCTTTGTGGGCATCAGTAGTGTTTCCTACGAGGTTGACTTTGTATGTTTTAAGAGATCTTTGGAGGTTGCAGTACTGCATACAATAATTTTCTTACTGAAGATGTGTATATGCTTCTTCATTATTTGGATTACAGTAATCTTTTTGTTAAAAACTTTGAATACTTCAATTGCTATTTCTTTTTTTTATCACATAAAGATCTGTATGTTTCCTTATAGCAAAGTTGATATTATTTTCAACAACTGTCCACCTCTTCGGAAGCCTAAGATCGAATACTATGTTTCCTTAGATATATGTACTCATATTGATATATTATATACTTACGACTATTTACTATACACTAATGACATACTTTTGATATTAATTAGTGTATTATGACATATTTGGGAATTGCAATTAAATAATACATTGTGTGTAAGTATGAAATTCTTGTAATATATGAATAATTATTAAAATTAATGATATACTAAAAAAATGGAAGAATTATTAAATAAATAAAATTCATAAATAATAATGAATAGTTATTAAACAAATAAGATTTTTAAAAATTGTATTTTAAAAAATAATAATTAAAATTAAAAATTATTAAATTAAAATGATTTTTGAAAAAATCGAAAAAAGTAATAATTAAAAAATAATAAAACTATCTGCAACGCTTTTTTATAAACGTCACAAAAAACTTTCCGCGACGTTTCCAAAACGTCGCATAATGTGACTTTCCGCGACGTTTCCTAAAAACATTGCAGAAAGTCCAATCCTTCAATGAAGTTTTTAAAAATGTCGCGGAATGTCAATGTTTTCAGTGACGTTTTACACAAAACGTCATAGAAACCTTTTGCCTACACCACATTCCGCGACATTTTTCGTGACATTTTTGAAAACATCGCAAATTGTATTCTATGACGTTTTTTGACATTCTGTGATGTTTTCAGAATGTCACAAATTGCCTTGTTTTCTTGTAGTGGTTTGTAATTAGTTTCTTTTCAGTTGTTTCTTGATCTTTTCACTTTTTGTTTAGTGTTTTTTGTTATAAAAAATTGTTTTCAGGGACAAGAGTATTTTTTTATAACTCATATTCCCAATCTTGTAACCAAGTTTGGAATGATCACACTAACATTAGTTATGGATGGGATAACCAGTAGAATTATGTCCATGATAGTTAGTAGGATGCACAACAATTCTTATATAAACTATAAGCTTCTTATCATGACTCAGGTACATCTTTGGAAGACTTTCTTAATATTATGGTTGTTAACAATATTCAACTTCAACAGAGTGTACAGGAGTTCCATTAGGACGTAGGGTAATTTTCGCAAGATATAGGGTCTAGTGTCCAAGATTTGTAGCAACAGCAAAACTTAGGTACATCTATAGAGGAATTAGTTAATGTTTGTGTTGCTAATACTTTGCAATTTCAATAGGAAGAGATGTAATTCTAGCAGGAAATAAGTTCTGTAATCCAGAACTTGACAAGCCAGAAGGGACAGTTGGTGGAAGCTATCAACTGCCTAGCATCAAAATGCGAAGTAATGCAGCCATATCAATTTGAGAGGTACCTAATGGACGTTAACGCAAAGACCTTATAAAGTGAAAAGGAGTTTGAGAATCTTGAGAGCAATACTCAAGGAATTGCTTGTGTCGAAGAAGTGGAGAAGGAGCTCAAAGCAGACATGGCTACATCATTTAGCTCAAAGATAAATGTTGAGTTCATAGTTGTATTGAAACTATCCCTTCACCTTTAAGTAGAAAATTAGAGAAATTAAACGAGATAGAAAAAGGTGAAGAGATATTTGAGATATTTCAAGAGTGTGAGGACTCAGTAAAGATTGAAAGTAAGAATATAGGGAAGATGATATATATGAATGATCATTAACTACAACCCTATCCTGAACAACCTCAAGTGGAAGAAGCGCATGTGACACTAGAAGATCATAACTTTGTCATGTGATGAGAAAAACAAGAAGTCAAGTCAGTGACACTAAATGAAGCCACTGCTTGGGAGGCAACCAAAGGAAAGTTAATTCCTTTTCTTTACATTTCTGCATTAGTTAGGATATGCATGTGTTTTTTTATGTTTGTTTGTTTCTTACTTGTTTTTAAGTTTTCAACAAAAAGAAAGAGAGAATTAAACAAACAGACAAACATTGTCTCTTTTTTTATTGCTTCTAGGATTATATAGTCATGATTAGAGTATGAATTAACTAGAGAATTTCATTGTAACTTTAGCATGTACTTTTGCTATTGTGATTGGTCAATATGCGTTATCTTTAAAAGAGTAGTGAATAGTGGTAGACAAAAGCCATTGAGATTTTGAGCCTTATTTGACAGACACATCCATATTTGTCTCATTGTCTTTGATTATTAGTGACCTTTATGACATGCACATACTGACTTTACCTTGATTTTCTATTGAAAAGCACATTTTTATCACATGCATTAACATGAAAATGATATAGACATTCTTTGTTCATAAGCTACATTAGTCAAACAGCCTACCTATTTATATGAAATATCCTTTGTTAAACCGTCTTGAGCTTTATTAACCTTTCTTTGTGTACTAACCACATTACATACTTTTAAACTTAACCAAATGTCTTACCCAAGAATTAAAGCTAGTGGAGAATTTGTTGATTGTTGATGAGTGTGGATGTATAAAAGTACAAGTGTGGGGTGTGCATATATATAGGTAGGTCATATTTGTCAGAATGTCATTTTGTTAAATTCTTATAATATTTATATAAAAAAAGAAAGAAAAGAAAAAGAAAAAAATAAGAAAAAGAAAAAAATGTTTAAATATAAGTATCAAGGAGGATATTCATATATATTGCAAAGTTATTTATGATTAGTCTTTCCTCCTAAAGTTGTATTGAATAGGTGATTTGAGTATATTGTATATGAGGCAAATGTTGTCTTAGAAGGTTCACTCTTTATAGTTTCAGTATATTGTAATCAACGATTTTTGAGAGTGGTCCTTCCTAATTAGTTATGCTTCATATAGTTTATAGTGTGATAGCTTGAATTTGAGTTGTGAAACATAGTTTTTGAATTCATAGTAACTGATTGTACCCAGTTGTGAGTGAATGTTGGTTTTTGCGCTTGATGTTATGTTGAGTGTTTTTCTTGTTTCACTAATTTTGGTGGCTGCCATGCTACTTTAACCAAATACATCTCACCTTACCTTTTCCCACATCCGAACCTTGAAAAATCCTTCGATTCATGATTATGCATATGAACCCTAGTGGTGGAGAAGTGAAAAGGTAAGAAAAGTTGTGGAATGTATTAATCATAAGTGGTATTTGAGAGCACCGATGAATGCATCTTATTTAAGCACATTTTCCAAGTCTACTCCTAGATTGATCAGATTTAAAGGTGATGAATGTTGATTGATCTTGAGTAGAAGCGTTGAATATTGAATTCTTGCAATGGTTTTAAAGTCATTCATCTTTGCTTATGAATATATATTCTTAGGAAATATGGAAAATGAGTGAGTGTTTTTTGGTCTTTGATTTTGAATATGATGTTTTGCCTGAGGATGGTCAAAATCTAATTGTGGGGGAAATTGATATGTGTTTAATTGATTGTATATTTATTCAATAATACTTAGTGATTAATGATATGAAAATGCTTAAGATACTCACTTTAGTCCTTATATGGTTTTAGGTACAATTCAGAAGTGAAAGAGCTAAAGTGAGTGAAAAGCACAATATGTGAGTCGTTTTTCGAAGATTCATATTCACTTGTCTTTATGGAGAAAGAATGAGAAAGATTAGAAGAAAAGGAGACAAGTTAAAGCATAAAATCAAGAAGAAGACTACAGGGCATTTCACAACTGTGAGACACTGACAGCTTACCCAAAACCCTATGTTTTTAATATAAAACCATTATATGAAGGCAAAAAAAGTCATAAAAGGTTTGAGAAACATTTATGGGTTTCGGGCAACAATGAGAACGGCGACAGAGGAGATATTTTGGAGGCCTAGGCTTCCTAATTCCAATTCGGAGGTGACATCGATTGCCGAAGAACCCGGTTAAGCATTTCTCTTATTGTTCGTTATTCTTATTCTCTTTAAGGATTGATTATATTATCTTGTGTTTAATGAATTGGGTATTGTGTAAGAATGATTGGAAGCTCTATTTTATTGTTTTTATGTATGAACCTATTGCTAGAATCGAATACAATACATAATCATTGTTTTTCTTATTCATTTGTGGCAACTAATGGTTTCAAATCATTAAGGATAATATAACCTAGGTTAAATAACCCAAGATTTTGAGATTATTGCTTAGATTGGTTTGTTTTCTCATTCGTGGTATGGCTGTGTGATTAAACTTAGAAAGCATCTCCCAGGTTATCTTATAGCTAGGATCAATTAACGAGCTCTTCTTAATTAATTATAACCTAAGGAAAACTGATATTAATAAAGCTTGTTATTAATCTACGAATAATAGTTTAAAAAGAGGTGTGAAGATAAAAATTCAATGAAATATGTTTAATTGAGTGTAGGCCGAGATGGAACCAAAGAACCAGGTCCCTAACGAATTCATCACTTTTTATTTTTTTCTTTAATTTGGTTTCATTAGTTTCTTCTTTATTTTCTCATTTCAAACCAAACAAAACTATCCATAACCTAAACACCAACTATTTTCATAATAAAAGCTAACCAAACACTCTCTGTGGAATCGACCTAGACTCACCATTACTATAATTATAGGTCAAATTTATTTTGATTAATGTTACGATGCTATGTTAATTTTGGTGCTGTTTTCGAGGACTCGGGTACTTAAATGTGGATTCTATTGGCCGCATTGGTTTAAGGATGCTCAAGCATTCTTGGCAAAGTGTGATAGGTGTCAAAGAGTAGGCAACATCTTGAAAAGAGATGAGGTGCTATTATCCAACCTCTTAAAAGTCAAAATCTTCTATGTGTGGGAACTTGACTTTAAGGGTCCTTTTCCATACCTTATAAGGAACATATACATTTTATTAGGAGTGGACTACGTATCAAGATGGGCCGAAGCTAGCAACTCTAACAAATGATGGAAAAATTATGCAGAAATTCATTAAATGGTTATTAAATCGATTCGGAATGCTAAGGACATTTATAAGTGATGGAGGAGCACATTTCTATAATAAATCTTCTTATGCTCTCCTTAAAAGATATGGAATCCACCATCATGTTGACAACCCATACCACCCGCAAACAATTGACTAAGTGGAGGTTGTCAACTGTGAGCTTAAATGAATATTGGAGAAGATAGTTAATGGTTCAAGAAAGGATTAGATAGTAAAACTAGATGACGCTTTATGGGCTTATCGAACCGCCTTCAAAACTCCAATTAGGACCACTTTATTTAGATTTGTGTATAGTAAAGCTTGTCATTTGCCTGTGGAATTTGAGTACAAAGCATACCGGGCAATTAAAGCTTTAAATTTTGATTGGAAGCGAGTGAGTAAGAAAAGACTTCTACAACTAAATGAACTCGAGCAGTCTCTGTCATGACCTGGAACCTCATATGGCACATGACAATCACCACATAACGGAGCTAAGAATATTCACGATACCCTTAACTTGACTATGCAAGGCTAACTGGATATCTTTAAAAACATTTCGACAGCACAATGGCTATATTTTGAAAATCTCAAAATGAAAAACACCTGTAAATCTGTTTCAAATGCACTTCTATATTCACATTAAAACTTTACCACAACTTATGAGCTTTGAAGTCCACTCAAGAGCAAACTTAACAACAATATTAAATCATCACACATAAAGTCAGTTACAAACCATAAGACAGTTAAGACACGATCATCAAACATGTCTACATACCCATAAGCCATTATACAACAAAAGTATAAAACAGAGACTACCCATGTGCGGTAAAGCCCTGAATATGTCAAAAGACCGCACGAACCACTCAGAGCTTCAAGCTCACAAATTAACTTGCATGGTTGGGAAACGGAGGGCGAGAGTACACTATGTACTTAGTGACCAAAAGAAAAATATATCAAAAATAGAACCGAGTACACACCATAATAGTCTAAATAACCTAAGAATAGTTTTATACATCTAACCTGCACATAACCACCTATGAAGTGAATATGCATGACAGAAAAACACATAGACCTAGTCTATGACTCATGCTATACTGGTTAGGAACCACATAAGCCTAACCTATTTATCACTCATTTAGTGAACATAGGTTCCAGTTCCAGTACACATAAGTAGAAAAGCATCACATGTAAAAATCAAGTCTCTTCAGGAAGCCAAATATCATAATAAGCTAAAAAAATTATCTGCGTCACCACTAGTCGACCAAACTAGTGTGCACACCCACCAAATCTTGGTGTTGGCTCAACTTTCACCTGTGGTGAGTCCAGAATACGGTCGAAAAGAGCATCATGACCTTAGGTGATGACCTCGTCGGTGATCAGACCTTTTGGTGCGCAATCACCCGCAAGTCCTGTAGAATGGTGTCGTTACAAGGACTTGACTTTTATATACTAGCGTTAAGGGCACGGGGGTCACTTAATCAGTTGTGCCCAGCACACAATTGGCCAATCCTTTCCTCACCAATCATAAAAAATTCACATACAAATATTAAGTACAAAAGTCAAATAAGGTGCATGCCTTTATTTATCAGTCCAATCGATGACGTGGAATTTTGCCATGGCTCTAAGCCAAAAGAGAACACATAAAAGTAACATACATGACTGAGTTATGCATAAGTAAGTTTGAAAACATTATTTCATGTAGTGAAAATTATCTTTTGCACTCCAAATACAAAGTTATTCAAAAATGTAGTTTCAGAAAATAAAACATTGTCCTTTGCACTTCAATTGTAGGTTTGTTAAAAACAATATCATTCCTCAAAATACATAATAAAAACATCAGTTGCACTCCAGGTGTAAAGATTTATTCAAAACAATGGTATTTATTGAATACATAAGTATACTAGCATCTATTAGAGATTCAATTCTACTATGCATTACCTAGGTTCACAATTCACATACAAGTCATCATGCATGTCTTAGGATGTCCTAATCCCATTTGAGAGATATGTCTTCCCTAACTCACACCAAAAGAAGGTTTACACTCCTTGACTTCAACAATCATTGGGACGAGCTCCTTGATCCACAACTCCCGATCCTTTATACATACAACTGTAATGTACTTACTACTCAAACATATAACTCATATTTATACACCATCATATAAGTGTATAAAACTTAACCCTTATTATTCACATAATCTTTCTTTTTCACTTTCAGAGGCACTTAATGCCTTTAATCCAATACTTACACATTTCAAAGCATAATTAAGCACATTTTTATCCAATCACATTAGGCCACTACTCATCAATCTAAGCAAAAATTTAAGTTTACTCTAAGTAAACATGTAAATCTCTTTCTATTGCACACCATCAAAATCTTTAAATCCTAAGCCAAATTCACTTAGGCATTTTATCCGACTCCTAAAGGCATAAACTTGAAAGCCTCCTTCTAATGTACTTCTTCCTCATTTGTCATCATCAATTCACATTATACATACACAATTAACATCATAGAATTCATTTAAACCATCAATTTCAAAAGATATTCAAATTTTCAACAACTTTCAGCAAAGAGAGGGCATTTCGGTTTTGGCTTAAAGAAGCTTCTCCATGTCATTCATCTAAACCATGTTTCATGCATAATCAATCATGGAGAACAACATATCTTAACACCAAACTCAAAATCATAATGTAGAAAGAGATGAGATAAAATTTACCTAAATTTTCCTTTCGTGATATCTTGCAATCCTTTGAGAAAATTTCAAATCTAATGATAGATTTGAGTTCCTTAACCTCAAATTGCCTTATAACACCTAGTTTTAGGTTAAAGAATCAAAAAAAATGATGAAAGGTACGTGATGACCGAAACTCCACTTCTCCTCCTCTCTTCTATTTTCTTCTCCTTTCTTTTAATTAAAACAAGTTGTTTCTAATGTTTAATGAAGAGGTGCACGGCCAGACATGAAGAAAGATCTAGATTTTAACTATTCTTTGACCAAACATGGGTATGTGGAAAAACGAGGCAGGAATTCTCTACAATGACATTGTAAATCAATTGAAAAGGATGTGGCGCAGCTTGGTAGCGCGTTTGTTTTGGGTACAAAATGTCACCGGTTCAAATCCTATTATCCCTAACTATTACTGACTTTGCCTCTTAACAATAACAAGGGATCAAATGAGATTAATTAAAACAGGACATACCTAATCTTGTAATCTTGAATTTTATTTTGTGAAATTACCATTATACCCTCCAAACTTTCCTAAATTTGCAATTAAGCCCAAAATTTGAGAATGATCAAAAATTTTATTTTCATTTTGGTCCTAGGAATTTTACCAATTATAATTAATCCCCTTAACTTTATAAAATTACATATTGGTCCACCAAAAATTGAAAAATTACTTTAAGTCCCTTAACTTTTAACAATTTGCACATAAGCCCTTATGTGCATCAACTTTTCAAATTAAGCTTTCCAAATGTCCAATAAGTCTATGAATCATGTATAATCACCTATAATGCATTAGAACACATGTAACTCGGCCACCATGGCCATATCCATCCAATGGAATCGATTTTACACACTTAGAAGCTTATATGTCAAAAATCTCTAAGATTTTGCATACCAATGAACTCTAAGTTCATGTAAGGGAATATAACATTATATATCACTAACATAAATACAGAAAGGATTCAAATACATTTTTGAACTCATATACAACCATGTGTATGCCAATATACAATAGTATCTCCAAGTATAGACCAATATTAAAAGGGCTTAAAAAGTTCGGTGTTACAGTTTCACTTCAATGCATATAAAAATGCAAAACTCTATAAGGAGAAGGTGAAGAAATGACATGATTCTCATCTCAAGAAGAAAGAGTTCAAGGTGGGAGATGCAGTGTTATTATACAATTTGAGATTGAAGCTATTTCTGGGAAAGCTTAAATCAAGATGGGGTGGACCTTTTACAATAACTCACTTATTCACACATAGAGCTCTCAAATTAGAAAATTTGAATAAGGAAATGTTCAAAGTAAATGGCCATCGATGCAAAATATATATTGTGGGAGGATTCTCAAAGGAAAGGGAAGTAATTTCCTTCCTTTCAAACACATAACAATTCTATAATCTTTGAAAGATCAAGCTAATGACTATAACTTAGCATGTTCAGTAGTTAGATTGCAAATGTTATGTAGTTATGGTTGTTTTCTATTCTAAAATTAAGTTTTTTTTCCTTCTTTATTACATTGATTTCGATTGTTATGGATGGTTAAACTATTTGGTATTAAAGATAATATAAGTTGAGGAAGAAGTTCAGAGGTTACTCGAAGAAAAAAATGACAAACAGGATAAAGGTATCAATAGTTCCAGTAATTGTGTATGGGTGAAATACCCTTTATCACGTTTGTGAGATGACCCAGGAAAAATATGATTATGACCAAGATGAAAAGGACCACTGTCATGATCGTGACCCAAGAAAAAAACGATCATGACCTAAATGACAATGCCCAATGTCACGATCGTGACAGATAACCTAGAATAAATAAGAAACATGATTTGCAACACCTTTTCCCCTATTTTATCCCTCCATTCTCGACCCTAACCCTTATATCCATCCTTATTCCCATTTTACTCACATTCACTTCTCACTCTAGGATTAGCCACCACCAAATCTCTCTCAATTCTCTCAACACTCATCTTAAATCTTCTTCTTTCTCTTGCATCTTTCACCTAAAATTTGCCCCTCTCTAGCCATATTTTATATTTTACACACAATTCTTATAATCTTTGGGGTGATTCCCATAAGATTTGGTGTAATTTTATTCACTCATGTTTTTAGGTAGTGTTGGTGTGTTTTGTAGTCTTTTTGAACAATTTTTGCAGATTTTCACTTCAAAATGGGTCCAAGAATTATGCAAACCATCAAATGCTCACAACCTAAAGGAAAGGGGAAAGTATCGGAGCACAATGCACGAAATACAGTGACAAACTTTGGAGCATCATTTTTGATATATTAGGATAAGAAGGTATTTGATTGTAAAATAATCGTTCTAGAAATGTATGTGCGCCTAGGTACTTTGATTTTAATATCTTGGATGCTTTTGTGTTGAAAGAAAAGGTTGAGAATTTGAGTAGTAAAATTCAATGGGACAAGTTCATTAATTTTACCTTTGTTGTGTATAAGGAATTAACTCATAAATTTTTTACTTCTCTTCAAGTTATGAGTAACCATACTGAATTTTGGTTTTGATTGCGGGGTTAGCCATACCAATCAAATTATGATATTATATGTGAAATTGGTAGATTCCGTAATTGAACAATGTTGATACACATGATAATTTTCATGCCAAGAGGTATTGGACATAATTAACTGAATTGGAAGACTTTAATGTTAGGAATGCACATGACAACGTTATTCATGGTCCTGAACATTTGTTACTTCACAAATTTATGTGTCAAATTATTTTTGATAAATCAAAGAGTAAGAAATGTTCTATAAAATAATTGTTCATTTTTTGGTGCAAGGATATGACATTAAAGTTTGCACAACCACTCACATTTTTAATACTATAATTGATACTCTTAAAAAGAGAAGCAGTTATCATGGCATGGATAATGACAAGTTAATCCTGTAGGAAATTTTTTAATTAGATTTATAATTATAATTCAATTGAATAAGTACCACCATTAGTAATCTCTCGTGAGGAGAATTAGCTAAAAAGAAATGAGGTAGGCTATGTGAATTGTGAAAAAAAAGTGTCTTAAGTAAATAACTATTCCAATGGCCTTTAGGTTGTAAATAGAGCTAGTAGCTAGTTGAGAATGTGATATAGTTGAGTAACTAGAGACATTCACAACAAAATGTTTGTCTTTATGTCAAAAAGCTAGAATGACATTCTAACCAAGCTAATTAATAAAATGTGACCTAGTTTAGTAACCGGCGAAAATTTAAGACAAAATGTTTGCCTTCGCGTCAAAAGACTAGGTCAACATTAAAGGAAAAAACGTGGTGTTTCAATAAATAAATCCTACCAATCTTTGAAAATAGCAAGAATTTTCATGAAAAGTTAGTGATAGTTGCAATTTTGATTGACTACTAATTACCAATGTGTTGCAATTTTGATTGACTACTAATTACCAATGTGTGTGTATAAGTGCTATAGGTGAATGAATATGATGTTAATGTTTTGATTAGAATGTATAGTCCATCCAAAGTGCTGAGCCATAAATTGTATAGGTCAAGTTGTTTGAGGTTAAATTAGTTTCGTGAAGATAGATGCCCTTGTATCATTAGTGAATGTGCATAAATGTATGTGTTATTGTTTGGTTTGTTTGAGTTTGTATTTTGTCTTTGTTTTTTTTTCTTAAGTACAAGCAAATGTTTAAAGGTGAGGATGTTCATAGTTGTAGTTTATATTATGTTTTGGTAGGTGTTTTAGTGTATTTATAGGTGTTGATTACATAATTATTACATGTTTAGGTTTAGAACTATGTTAATGTGATTATTTGTTTATGTTTTAAGTGTTATGTGGTTTAGGGCATGATTTTATACCTTAATCTTGTGTCCTTTACGTGTTTTCATATGTTTGTTAGTGAATGAAACCAAATGAATGAAGATTAAAGGAGGTTGGAACATGCTTGGGCTAAAAGGCAGTGTCACGATCATGCACAGAGTTTCACGATCATAACAGAAGGTTTTTATGCTGGGTCACGATTGTGACACCCCTGTCATGATCATCACAGACACTTGCCAAACGCAGGATTCACCATCTAATTTGATGTTTGGAGGGAATATTTGGGAAAATATGACTTAGGTAAGCCATATTTACTATAAATGAACATAAACAGACCCAAAAACATATATTATATGCTTAATTGATTATCTAGTTATTTTATAACACAACAATTAATGACACTAAATTACTTAAGAGACTCACTTTGACTCATATGTGATTTTAGGCACAATTCATAAGCAATGAAGTTAAAGTAAGTTGAAAGCATGATATTTTGTCCATTTTATGAGGATTATTTTTCACTTGTCTTCATGGAGCAAGAAAAAAAAATCGGAGTAAGAGAAGACAAGATAAAGAATAAAAGAGTGGAATAAAGCATAAAACTCATGGAAAAGGGCTGCTGGAAATCAACACTCATGGTGCATGTTTTTACATGGCTGAATGTGAATTTAATGGAGTGATGGTTGGATGATGAAATGTGGACAAGCAAAGAGTAAAACAACAGTATAGCAAGGAGCTAAATGATAACATCCAAGGAGCAACAAATGCAAAATGACATAAACATAAGCAAAATCACTTAGCAACTGAAGGAGAACACGACAAAACATAGGAAGGAAGAAAATGACAACGTAGTGCAAGTGGACAAGTTAGGATTGCAAAACAACAACATCCAAGAGGCTGCATAAATAAGGAACTAAACAACAACAACAAATGAAGCAAAACGCAGAAGAAAAAAACAAGTAACAAGTAATGTAGTAGTCAAGATAGAAACGACAACACATGAGAAGGAGCAGTAGATAGCCAAAACAGCAGCACAGGAGGACACCAAAGGAACAAAATACATATGACATCTGTCTGACCTACGTGTCCAGATGTTTCACACAAATAATGTCTATGAAATGCAATTGTTTCAAGACAAGGGATGCATTTTTGGCTTAGAACATACAGTAGTAGAATAGAAAGGAGGCTTTTAAATGAGACATGAATCATCAGGGAACAATAACGAGGTTGGAGAAAAAACAAATGAGTGGAGGCACTACAACGAGGTTTTGGCTAGCTGTATTTTAATGAGGTTGAAGCATTTTCTTCGGAGAGACCCATGAAGGGTTAGACGTCCCGACGCTAGTTCCGAGGTGACTTCGACACTGATGACCCAAGATAAGTGTATTTCTTTGTTTTTGCTGTTTCTTTCTCTCATTAGAAATTGATTGTGTTATCCTAGGTTAATTGATTTGGGTTTTGTGTATAAACCCATTGGGTATTGTGAAAATATGATTTTAATGCATTCATTAAATCGTTTATTTCCAAACTCATTACTAGAATTTTGATATAATTTGTAATTATTATGTTGAAATTCATATGTAGTGACTAATGATTCGTAATCATTGGTGATAACGTGACCTAAGTTAAATGAGACATCGTATGTGGTTGTTTCTTTGATTAATTAGTTTTTCTAATTTGTAATGTTACTGCCTAATTAAATCTAGAGATCTTATCCTAGGTTATTTAGTGGTTAGGTTTAATTAACGATCATATCTTAATTAAACAAAACTTAAAGGAAAACTTGGGTTAATTGTTAACCCATGATTAACAGTTGCTAGGAGAGATTTAAAAACAATAAAGCTAGTGGAACATTTGTGATTATTGAGTTTGTGGATGTACAAAATTCTATGTGGTGGGATGTACATATGTGTGAGTTGGTTATAATGTTAGGTTGTTATTTTATGCTTTATCATTGAAACTCCCATGTTGATGTAGTTTATTTTAATTTTTATAAGGAAAAGAAAGAAAGAAAAGAGAAAAAGAAAAAAAAGAAAAAGAAAACAAGAAAACACAAAAAGAAAAAATGTTTAAATAAATGTATAAAAGAGTAATTGCATATGTGTTGAAAAGTTGTTTATGATTGATGCATCCTCCGAAAGTTGTAATGCAAGTGTTATTAGAGTATGTTTAATATGAGGTAGATGTTTGCTTAGAAGGTTAACTCTTTTGTGGTTCCAATGTATTGTTATCAATTTTATGAGTGATTCCTTCAGATTGGTGTATGCTTCATGTGGTTTGTATGTGAGAGCTGAATTCAGTTGTGAAATATAAATGTTACATTCTTCATAGCTGATGGTACCTAGTTTTTTATGAGTGTTAACTTATGCACTTGGTAGTATATTGAGTGTTACTTTTGTTTCACTAGCTTTGGTGGCTTTCATGCTACTTGACCCATACACATCTCACCTTACCTTTACCCACAATACAATCTTAAAAAGTCCTTTGATTCATGATTTTACACGTAAATTTTAGTGGTGGAGAAATGAAATGATATGCAAAGTTGTGGAATGACATGATCATGAATGGTGTTGAGTGTACCTAAGGATATATTTTAGTTAAACATATTTTTCGAGTCTACCATTAGATTGTTAAGATTTTGAAGATGATGAATGTCGATAGATCATGAGTAAAAGCTTGGAATGTTAACTTCCTGCTGTGATTTCTGAAAGTCATTCATATTTGTTGTGATTATATATTCTTGGAAAATATGGGAAATGAGTAAATGTTGTTTTTGGGTCTATAAGCTTAATTTTGATGTTTTGCCCGAGGATGGCCAAAAGCTAAGTGTGGGGGAAATTGATATGTGCTTAATTGATTGTTTAACTATGTCATAACACTTAGCCATTAATGACATTAAATAGCTTAAGATACTTACTTCGACTCATATGTGATTTTTGGCACAATTTAGAAGCAAAGAAGTTAAAGTGAGTCGAAAGCATGATATTTTGACCATTTTTCCAAGATTAATTTTCATTTGTCTTTATGGAGAAAAAATAAGAAAATTGGAGCAAGAGAAGAAAAGATAAATAATAAAAGTGTGGGATAAAGCATAAAACCCATAAAAGAGGGCTGTTGGAAATCAACACTCATGGTACATGCTTTTGTATGGCTGAATGTGAATTCAATGGAGCGATGGTTAGATGATGAAAGGTGGACAAGCAAGGAGTAAAACAACAGCATAGCAAGGAGCTAAACAGCAACGTCCAAAGAGTAGAAAATGCAAAACGACACAAACTTAAACAAAATCACGTAGTAGCTGAAGGAGAACACAATAACACATAAGAAGAAAGAAAAAGACAACGCAACGCAAATGTACAAGTTAGGATTGCAAAATGATAAAGCCCAAGAGGTAGCATAGATAAGAAGCTGAACGGCAACAACAAATGAAGCAAAATGCAGAAGAAGAAAGCAAGTAAGAAGTAACACAATAACCAAGAATGAAATGACAACGCATGAGGACAAGGAGTAGCAGATGACCAAAACAGCAACGCAGGTTGATAGCAGAGGAACAAAACACATACTACATCTACGTGTCCTGTGTGTCCAAACGTTTCACGCAGACAATGCCTATGAAATGTAGACGTTTCAAGACATGGGATGTGTTTTTGGCTTAAAATGCACAGTAGCATAATAGAGAGGAGGCTTTCAAATGAGACGTGAATATTAGACGTGGACCATAATGTTAATTTGGCACATCAGTAAATAGTAGCGAGGTTGAAGAGAAACCTGACAAGTGGAGGCGTGACAGAGGAGTTTCGGCTAGTAGTATTTTAATAGGGTTGAAGCATTTTCTTGGGAGAGACCCATGAAGGATTAAACGTCCCAACAATGGTTCCGCGAGTGACATCGACGCCAAGGACCTGAAATAAATGTATTTCTTTATTTTTGTTGTTTGTTTCTCTTATTAGAAATTGATTGTGTTGTCCTAGGTTAATTGATTTGGATTTTGTTTATAGATAATCGGATTTTCGTTATTGTTCGGTTATTTATGTATGAACCCATTGGGTATTATGAAAAGATGATTTTAATGTATTCATTGAATCGTTTATTTGCAAACTCATTGCTAGAATTTACATATAATTTGTAATTGTTATGTTGAAATTTATATGTAGGGACTAATGATTACTAATCATTAGGGATAACATAACCTAGGTTAAATGACGCATCATATGTGGTTATTGCCTTGATAAATTGGTTTTCTAATTTGTAATGCTACCGCCTAATTAAATCTAGAGATCATATCCTAGGTTATTCAGTGGTTAGGTTTAATTAACGATCGTATCTTGATTAAACAAAACTTAAGGGAAAACTTGGGTTAATTATTAACCCGCGATCAATAGTTGCTAAGAGAGGTTTAAGAACAACAAATCAATGAAATATGTTTAATTTGGGTGTAAGCTGAGATTGAACCAAAGAATCGGGTATATACTGAATTCCCCAATTTAATCACTTTTTGCATGTTTTCTTTAATTTGTTTTCATTACGTTAGTTTTGTTTTATTTTCTTAGTTCAAAATCCAAACCCCCTTTTTCCTAAACACCGATTAATTTCATTTCAATAACTTTACACACACTCTTTGCAGGATCGAACTAGACTCACCACTGCTATAGTAGTAGTTTAGTTATTTTATTTTGACTACTGTTACTCGCTATCAAAATTTTTGGCACCATTGTCGGGGACTACGGTGTTTTAGTTTTTGTTTGTGATTTAATTGGTGTTTTGTATATATTTGTTTGTAATTGATTTCCTTTCAGTTATTTCGTGATCTTTTCATTTTTTTGTTTCGTGTTTATGATTAAAACACAAATTTCAATATGGACAGAAGTAATTTCTTTTATAACTCATATTCTCAATCCTATAACAATGTTTTGACTGATTAACCTAACTTTTGTTATGGATGGGATAATAATCAGAAATACTTCTATGATATTTTGCAGGATGTACAACAATTCTCATGCAGACTAGAAGCTTCCTATCATGACTCTGGTCCATGTCTGGAACAGTTGATTAATATTGTGACCGCTAATACTTTGCAATTTTAGCATAATACTCTACAATTCCAACAGGATGGGGGGGGGCAATTTCCACAAAATACATGGTCTAAAGACCAAGATTCGGAGAGCCAACACTATTCAGGTACATCTTTAGAAGAATTGCTAAATATTATGGCCACTACCAATCTTCAAATTCAACATGATATGCAGCAGTTCCAATAAAATATGCAACAACTGTTTCAGCAAGGTATACAACAAATCTGAGAGGATGCTCTGCAATTCCACCAAGGTGCATTGTCTCATTGGCAAGATATCAATCATCTGGAATCACAAAGCGAAGAGGAACAATCGTATCAACTCGAAGTGCATGCAATGGATGTTTGTTCAAGAACTTTACAAAGTGATGAGGAGCTTAAGAATTCTGAGGTCAATCCTCAACGAATTACTTGTATAGAAGAAGTTAAGGAGGAGCTCGAGGCAGAAAAAGCTAAATCATTTGGATCGAAGGTAAGCACTAACTTCATGATAATTTTTTAGACTAACTCTTCACCTTTACATAGCAGATTGGAGGAATTAAATAAGGAAGAAATAGGTGAAGAGACATTTAAGATCTTTCCAGAATGCATAGACTCAATAAAGATTGAAAGTCAGAGTATATAGTAGATGCTGAATATGACGAATCATCAATTGAGACCCTATCATGAAGAACCTTACGTGAAGGAGCCACATGTGACATCTGAAGATCAAATTTTTTCATGTGAGGAGGAAACATGGAGTCGACCCAGTGAACCTAAACAGAGGCACTTCTTGGGAGGTAACTTAAGGGAAGTAAATTTCTTATCTTTATAACAATCATTTTACTATGCAAAAATTAATAATCACATGTGTGTATATGCTATATTATGCATGAGCATGAAATGCACTTTCTAATTGCTTAATAATCTCTCATGTACCGTATTCTAGGTCCTAACCCTTAACATAGGATAACGGGATGTTACAACTCTCCCCTCCTTAAGAAATTTCATCCTTGAAATTCTTACCTGATTGTTCGAATAGGTGGGGATATTCTCTCTTCATATGCTCCTCCGTTTCCCAAGTGATTCTTCCAAAGGACTTTCACCAATGGAATTACTTGGTTTCTCAGCTGTTTCGTTTGATATCCCACTATCTTGATCAGCTACTTAACATAAATCAGATTACTAGATATTTCGATCTCCTAAGCCAGTAACACATGCATCAAATCTGATCGATACCTCCTAAGCATACTCACGTGGAATACATTATGTATCTGTAACATCTCACTCGGTAAGGCTAATCTATACGCCAATGGTCTTATCCTTTCAAGGATCTCATAAGGACTAATATACCTTAGGCTGAGCTTACCCTTCTTACCAAATAGTAACACTCCTCGCCAAGGTGAGACTCTCACAAATACCTTGTCTCCCACACTGTATTCCATATCCCTTCATTGCTGATCCACATAGCTCTTTTGTCTATCTTGAGCTGCTTTAATTCTACTTCTGATCAGTTTCACCCTATCCATAGTATCCTGTATCAGTTCTGGGCCTTTTATCATTCTCAAACCTTCCTCATCCTAATATAGAGACGATCGACATATTCTGCCATACAATGCCTCATAAGGTACGATTTCGATACTACTATGATAGTGGTTATTACATGCAAACTCAATCAGAGCTATATACTGATCCCAAGCTCCTTGGAAATCCAATACACATGCTCTAAGCATATCCTCAATAGTCTTGATTGTCCTTTCACTTTATCCATCTTTTTGAGGATGAAATGCAGTACTGAAGTTCAACTTCAAACCCATAACTACCTGTAGACTCTTCCAAAACCTTGAAGTAAATCTGGGATCCCTGTCTGACACAATGGACACCGGAATCCTATGTAATCTAACTACCTCATCTCCATACCTTTGAGCCTACTGATCTAGTGAGCTATTCTCTCTTATTGGTAAGAACTAGGTCGACTTAGTCAATCAGTCCACTATAACGCATATAACGTCATGTTTCCTCAGGGTATTTGGCAATCCCATCACGAAATCTATGGTAATTCATTCCCACTTGCACTCCGGAATAGGTAACGAATGAAGCTTCCCAACTGGAGCCTGATGTTCAGCCTTAATCTACTAACATGTCTAACACTTAGCTACATAGTCAACAACTTGTTTCTTCATCCCTAGCCACCAGAAATGTTGCTTCAGTGTGTTATACATCTTGGTAGTACCAGGATGCATGGCATAAGCCGCTATATGTGCCTCCTCCAGAATTTCCCTCCTTAAATTATCAAACTCAAAATCTGGATTCACTTTCAACTTCTCTATAAGCTTTACCATTTCAGGATATTTACTCTGAACTTTCCTGATTCTATCATGCAACATTGGCTTCAGTCTTAGTGTAGCAATTAATCCTTCATTCTACTCTAGATTTAACTCCACATTCAAAGCTCTCAATTATACTAAGCTTAGGAACCTCGATAACTAAATCTGAGCTACACTTTTATTTGACTTCCTGCTCAATGCATCTACCACCACATTAGCTTTTCCAGGATGATACTCAATTATGCAGTCACAATCCTTTAACAACTTGATCCATCTCCTCTGTCTCATATTCAACTCCTTCTGACTTAGCAAATATCTCAAACTCTTATAATTAGTGTAAATCTGAAAGGTCTCTCGACACAAGTAATGTCTCCATATCATTAAAGCAAAGACCACTGCTGCAAGCTCTAAGTCATGTACCAGATAGTTAATCTCATGAAACCTTAATTGTCTTGATGCATAGGCTATCACCTTGCCATCCTGCATCAATACACATCCCAATCCTTAATGTGAAGCATCACTGTATACTGTATAACCTCCAATTCCTGATGGAATAGTCAACACCAGTTCTGTAGTCAATTGATGTTTCAACTCATTGAAACTCCTCTAACATTTATCATTCCATCTGAAAACCACATTCTTCCTTAGAAGTTTAGTCAAAGGGGCTGAGATCAATGAGAACCCCTCGATAAACCTCCAGTAATATCTGGCTAATCCCAGAAAACTCTAGATCTTAGACACGTTCTTTGGTGCCTCCTACTTCATTACTACCTCTATCTTCTTTGGATCCATTTGTATACCTTGCCCACTCACTATGTGACCCAAAAATACTACCTGTTCTAGCCAAAACTCACATTTGCTGAATTTGGGATATAGTTGTTTCTCCCTCATAATTTGTAGGATTACTCTTAAGTGTTTAGCATGTTCTTCTTTGCTCTTTGAATACACTAAGATATCATCTTTAAACACAATTACAAAATGATCCAAGTGGGGCTGAAACACCTTGTTCATCAAGGGTATAAATACAACTGGGGCATTAGTCAATCCAAACGGCTGAAAGCACTCTTCGGTACATCAGCCTCGGTGATCTTCAACTGATAGTACCCAGACCTCAAGTCTAACTTAGTGAACACCTGAGCTCCCTGCAACTGATCAAGCAAATCATCGATTCTAGGTAATGGGTACTTGTTCTTCACTATTACCTAATTTAGTTGCCTATAATCAATGCATAGTTTCAACATTCCATCTTTCTTCTTTACAAATAACACTGGAGCTCCCCAAGGTGATACACTGGGTCTAATGAAACCCTTTTCTAGCAACTCCTTCAGCTCCATAGTTGCCTTCCTATATGGAAGAATGGAATCAGATCAATTGTGAACTCTGTTTCCCGATCTAGAGATAAGCTAGATAACTCAGCAAGAAACATATCCAGGAATTCCCTCACCGTAGGAATGTCCTACACATTCTGCTCATTCGAGTATCAATGACGTGGGCCAAATAAGCCTCACATCCTCCTTGCATCAATCTCAAGGCACTAATGAATGAGAGCAGCCTAGTTGGCATTCCCTGACTAATACCTTTGAATACTACTCTCAGTTTATTAGGAGATTGTAATATTACCTCCTTAATGTAGCAGTTCATAATAGCCCTATGAGCAGTAAGCCAATCCATGCCTAGGATAATATCTATCTCCTTTAACTATAGTACAATCAAATCTGCCTCCAATTTTGCTTGATCAGTTCGAATCAAGCACCTCTTGCAAACTTCTCGTATGACTGTCATACTACCTATTGGTGTACTCACCTATAATCCATTTTTCAATAGTTCTCTATCACAATGAAACCTAGATGTCATATGCGGTGCGATAAACGAATGTGTAGATCCAGGATCTAGCAATGCAAAAGCCTCAGAAGTAAATATAAATAGCACACCTGCAACGACATATGGAGAATCCTGAGCCTCCTGCCTGGTCATAGCATATACTCAGGCCTGAGACTGTGATTGGATGCTCCGCACCTTAGTTCTACCAGTAGCACTCTTAGAACTCATTCTACCTCTACTACGGCCTCTCTGTTCAGACCCACTGGCTCAATTCTACTGGACCATAGTTTCCGCCATCGCTCGTCGTGTAACATCCTGTTCATATACTAAAGGTTGGAACCCTAAAATTTGGTACATGTGAGATCAAAGAGAGATTAAGGAAATTGCATTTGATGCTCATGCTTAATATGAGCATACACACACACATGAATATTGAGTTTTGTACATTAAAACGACTGTACATGCATTCATTAACATTCCTGGTACAATTGATTTGTAAATGTGATTATATTGTGAATTGTGGTTTTTATGTATTGAAAATTGAATTGGTGTGTGTGGGAATTTATTTAGAAATTTTGGCGAAATTTAGAAAATTCCTGAATTTTTGGGTAAATTTTGGATTAGGAAAAATTGCCAAGTGGCAGGACAATTAATGAATAGAAGCAGAATTAAGAGTCAAATGGAAGTGAAACTATTTATAAATGACTTTGGGATTTAATAATTTATGTCATTGAAATTTGGAGACAATTGGAGTAGAAATTGGAATTTAATGGACTAGTTTACTAAAAGAACCAATTGTGAACCAATAGAGATTGGACATGTGGCAAGTGACATGCGTCACTTACCAAACCTTGTCTTAAACCCACAACTCTTTTAAACATGAAAGACCAATAAATTGTCTTTCATTTTACCTCCCCTTCTCATCTTCGTAGCTTTCTCCTTCTCTTCTTCTTCTTCATGTTTTTGCTTCACCAAGCTTTATTAATGTTGCCTTTTGCTCTCATCCATAGTTTACTTCTATTTTCTTTGTCTTCTTCACCTTCCTACAAGAAGACCCAACCCATTCCTCCATGAGAGTTTATGTTCATGAGTTGTGGGAGAAGTTAGGGCTCTTGGTGTTTATGAAGAGTTAGGAGCTAAATCAAGTAAGTAGTTTGTTAAATATTATGGGTTTGATAAATTGAAGCATTTGTGATGTTTGTTAGAGGTTAAATGACATGATGGTGTTTTATGTATAATGAATACGAATGATGTTCTGTTTTTGGTCTAATGATCAAATTATGGATTAAGAATTGGTTTGTGAATGTTATTAAGTGAATTGGAGTAGAGAATGAAGAGTAAATGAGGTAGAAAGGATGAAAATTGTATAAGGTATGTTAGGTGTGACTGTTAGTTGTTAAAAATTTGGAAAATGGGAAGAGAGTGCTGGACTGAGTATGTTCTGTGAAAGTTCGCTGCGGCAAACTATGGGTCTCGTCGCAGCGAACTTGAAGGCTTTAATGAGGATTTCATTCGGGTGAAGTCTCGCCGAGGCAAACTTTAGGTCTCACCACGGCGAACTTGTGATTTTCATGCGGGAATTCCTCTCTGGAGGAGTTCGTCGCGGCAAACTATTAAAAGTTCGCCGTGGCGAACTTTTCCTAGATTGAACATTATTAAGTATTTTGGGCATATCTTCTTCTGTAGTTGTCCAAATTTACTGGTTTTTGATTTGGTGTAAACTAGAGACATAGGGATATAAATAATATGAATAAATCAAATTCTGTACCAGACTCTAAGAGTTTCAATTTCTGGGTAAAAGTTGAGTATGGGGTGCTGTCTCTGAATAAAAGTAGTCCGAAAATATTCCGAGTATAACTTTCACATTTCTAAACCAAATTGAGTGATTTTGGTGTCATTACAAACTTAAGACAATGGGGAAAGTT
>JAOQMS010000005.1:37662316-37701746 GCA_027563885.1 Erythroxylum longipes | reverse complement strand
TCTACTTGCCACCTTGATGTACCACAAACGGGGCATTCTTTAAGATCTTTACTGTCCTTCCAAAATATGGAATAATCATACTTACAGCTAGGAACCTTGATGTACCACAAATGGGACATTCTTCAAGATCTTTACTGTCCTTCCAAAATATAGCATAATCATACTTACAACTATATATATATATATATATATCTCAAAATTTATGCTGTATCTTTTTCCCTTTCCCATCATCTACTCGCCACCTTGATGTACCACAAACAGGACATTCTTGAAGATCTTTACTGTCCTTCCAAAATATAGCATAATCATATAAGTATGATTATGCTATATTTTGGAAGGATAGTAAAGATCTTGAAGAATGTCCCGTTTGTGGTACATCAAGATGGCGAGTAGATGATGGGAAAGGGAAAAAGATACCGCATAAATTTTGAGATACTTCCCTATTAAACCACAATTACAAAGGTTTTTTATTTATTTTTATTTGCCAAAATTCACTTTTACAGTCAAATTTAAAGTAAAATTGTTTTCCTTTTATTAAATTTATTAATGTTTCTTTATGAGGTAAAAAATATCCATTGAATATAGTATTATCATTTAATTTTTAATAGTTTGCTATCATCCTTGCTTTATTTCTAAGTATCTCTCCATGGATTCTAACCATAAAGGTTGGAGAGGTATGTGGAGATTTTCTAGATCCAACAATCTTAAGATTTTCTAATTCCAGAAGTTGCTTTCGAAATTCTTCTCGATCTTCCAAATTATATCTCGTAACAGTGACTCTAACCACTTTTGTTTATCTATCATTTCTAAGTTTTTTTCTTCTTTATTTTTATCCCAAAATTGTAATGGATTATCACAAAAAAATTTCTTATTTTTTAACTATTTCTAGTCCTTCTTTATTAGTTTTTATTGTTGATATTTCTATAATATTTTCTATTTTTAATAAAGATTTGCTTTCTGGAAAAATTGGTTTTTTTCTTTATAACCTACACCACCCTAGGCTGTGTGAGGATTAAAAGATATAGGGGTAGAGCAACCATAAGCATCTTTAAGGCAATTAACAATTATCCAATGTCCACAAGGGGTTTCAAAATGTACTTGCCATTTAAGACTATCAAATAAAATTTTATGGAATAACTAAAGAAATTTATTTCCAGGAAGAATGTTAGTACCAATATCATTGAAATAAAATGGCAGACATTTAATTAAAAATGATCCTAAAAGAATTTGAGGATGTTGTATTTGGGTTGATAAATGTGTCTGATGATTAGAAATATCTAATCCTATAATATGTTTTAAAGTTTCATGATATTGTGAAGGGAAACAAGTTGATAACCTGCTCTGCTATCTATATAAGCTGTAAAATATTCAACTTTGTATTCTTTATAGGTGATTCTAATAGGAATATATATACTAATAGGACTAATAATTATCGAGGGATATATATAATACTATTTTCATAAGATAACTTTATTCGATATTGAGGTATCTTATATGGTTGAATTTATTCAATAAAACTAATTCCCAACATTATTTCTAAATTAAATCCTTCATTTTCTACTAATTATTTTATCAGTATTTTTGTATCTCCAATCTTAATAGTAGTTTCTACAATAATATCTGTATGGTGTACATCAACAATAAAATTTATATACTAATAAGGTTCTGTTAGGCAAAATTTTATCAAATTGTTTGTCAAATGTTGAATAATATAACTTCCACTTGCACTAGTATCGATTAAAATATGACAAGAAATATAAGTTGTACCATTAAAATATTCTCCTTTTATTTTATAATTTGAACTTATATTTTTATCTTCATTTATTATATTATTATTATATCTTGTACTTGAGACACCAGAATTAGAATAGGAGTTAGCAACAATTTTTTTTGTAAGTCTAATGAAAATTCATTTTCAAGATCCTCTATGTTTGCTATATATAGAGGATAGATCCTTTCTACCTTAGAAAATAATTTTGGAAATTAACAATATCTTTGTTGGGCTCAGGTCTCAGTGATAATATTTTTGGTAAAAGTACGTTAAGGTTAGGTGATTTTAAAACAAATAAAGAGAAATCACAACTAACATTTAATAATGAAAGAAGCCACAGTTGAGAGTAAAACAAATAAATGAACTTCTAATAATAAATAAAGTCACGGTGGTGACTTAATAAAGGGTGATAATAATAGTAAAAAGGAAAGAAGTCATGGTCGTGACTTAACAAGTCACGGCCGTGCAGAGGATAAGGGGGAGGAGTCACGATCGTGACTCCTCGTGTCACAACCGTGACTGAGGGGCAATGCATGATCATGCTTGAGCACGATCATTTCCTTCCTTCTTACAAGCACGATCGTGCACTCTGAAATTTCAAACAACCGTGCACTCCTGAATTACACCCAAACTTGTAACAATCATAACTCTCAATCCCGATGTCCAAAATTTTCAAAATTTATATCGTTAGAAAGCTAAGAGAATAAGCTACAATTTCATAGGATAATTTTTCCTAATTCTACCTAGATCAATACATTTTATTCATTGAAGTCAAGGAAAAATTTTTGTCCCCCTTTTTCCTCTACTACCTATATGAACCTTTACACATTTCAAAAAACCCGAAACCAACAAACACAAACCATACATACAAATCTCCTAACTTAACAAACTCCCAATGTAACTATTTGCTTAAGAAAAATCTATCCAAAAGTCATCAAACAACTAACAATTTTATTCCTAACATAATTGACAACTTAACAGAGAAGAAATTTGAACATGTTTAAAAGAGAAATTCTTCAACTCTTCTTTCATTCATTTCTTAAACAAACAGAGTGTGTACATTGCTTTAAGTTACAAATCAAGGGTTGATCACAATAGCATGATTCAAAAATACTATTTGAATGCTCATGTTTAATATGAGATTAAAACTACCAAAAGTGATCGAACTAACTTAGTTACAAAAGATACATTTTTCTTGGAGTTTACCGAAGTTTGCAAGGTTCAAACTTGACCTGCTTGTTTTGCACCTGAGGAGTGGAAAACAATATGATGAGCTACAAAGCTCAGTGGCTAATACGTTTATAGTCATCAATAACGAGCAATACACACACAATTGCAATCTACTCTTAGCAAATCACATTATCCACATTTCTAACTCTGAGAATTCACGCAGTCAAAAACATATTATCACACAAATCAGATCATATATTCATTTAATTATCAAAACATAACACTCAATATGCTTCATGTTCAACAAATCAAAATGCAATGCACAAACACAATGGCTCGAGATAATCCCATGGAACTGAATGGTGACATCGAAGTTTACACTATGAACGAAATGAGTCTCTTTTTCAAAGCTCATATGCCACAAGGGAGTAGCCGGGAGAAGGCTTTGGGTCAACATGCACGTCACGAACGAAATGGCATCTCTCTTACCCATACAAGCAAGTTTTCGATGCATATACATTTCATATCATATTCATTCTTTCATGTTTCTTGCACTTCTCTGTTTTTTTTTCATCAATTCAAAATGCAGTAAAATCTTTCAAGCATAACAAGTTATCGAATCACAATGTATTTTTTCCCACATTCACAATGATTCAAAGATAAGCATTTAAGCACACAAACATGTAATAAAATCAGCCCATAATCACAATAACCATAAACATATTACCCACCTATTTACTTGTAAATCCAAACTCAAGTTTGTCTCTCCTGTTATTCTTGTCTTCGATTTTCTTGGTTCCCTTTAAACAAACAAAATTTCATTTAAACTAATATATGAATAGAACTTCCATAAAGCCTTAATATTTAAAAAATGAGCTTGGACTTAATCTACTCTTTGTTTATCTAAGTTAGAAGAACTAAAATCTAGTCAAAAGTCCATAACAAGCTAAGAAAATGAATTTCTTGGTTCTTTTCTTTCTCTCTTCATCTTTCAGAAGATAAAACCTATTTTCTCTACTTCCTTCTTCTATCAAAACAAGAAGAATAGATAAAGGATACCTAACAACTCAACTGAATCTTTTCCTTCCTCTTCTTTCTCCTTTCTTTTTCTTTCCTTCTTCTTCTTTTCTACTTCGGTTTCTGCTCCTCTTCATCTAGTTTCTTCTAGTTTCTTCTAGTTTTTTCTTTCTTTCTTCCTTACTTTTCCAATACGTCTCTCACGCACCCTTCATTTACTTCTTCTCTTATTAATTTAAGACAACTTTAGTCTTTCCAAGCTTACCCTTCATATTTAACTTAATGACAACTTACTCCTTAACTAAATTCTAACATTTCCATTTTGATTCATGTAAACACATGTAAATAAATATATTTATAACTAAACTCCAAAAATTTCTAATTCAAGAATTCTAATTTTTATTCATGTTTGCTAATTTAATAGAATAAATTCTAAGAAAAATTTAGGGTCCAACATTTCTCCCCCTTAAATAATTTCATCCTCGAAATTCTTACTTGAGTCTACAATTAGGTGTGGTTACTTCTTGTTCATAGCTTCCAAAGGATCCTATGTTGCTTCTTCTCTTGCATGGTTTTTCCATAAGACTTTAACCAACTTCACAGTCTTGTTTCTCAAGACCTTTTCCTTTGAAACTAAAGTCTCCACTAGTTGTTCTTCATAAGTCAAATCCTCCCTTAGTTGAACCACTGAAGGTTGGACTATGTGTGATGGATCCGATCTACATCTCCTCAACATTGATACATGAAAGACATTGTGAATCTTTGATAATTCTGGTGGCAGAGCTAACTTGTAAGTGAGAGGCCCAATCTTCTCAATAATCTCATAAGGGCCTATGTATCTTGGATTAAGCTTACCCTTTTACCAAATCTTAAGACTCCTTTCCATGGTGAGGCTCTAAGAAATACTTTATCTCCAACTTCATAGTCCATCTCCTTCCTATGTGCATTTGTATAGCTCTTCATCCTACCTTGAGCTGCCTTGAGTCTCTATTTCACCAAATTCATCTTGTCAACTGTATCTTGTACCAACTCAGGTCCTAAAAGTCTCCTTTCACCTTCCTCATCCCGACAAATAGGAGTTCTGCACCTCCTACCATACAAAGCTTTATAAGGTGCCATTTGAATTCCTGAGTGGTAGGAATTGTTGTAAGCAAACTCGATTAAAGGCAAATGATCATCCCATGAACCTTTGAAGTCCATAACGCATGTCTTAACATTGCTTCCAACATCCTTATTGTCCTCTTTAATTGGCCGTCAGTCTACGGATGGAAAACTGTGTTAAAATGCAACTTGGTTCCCAAAACCTCTTGCAAACTTTCCTAGAATTTGGATGTGAATCTGGGATCTCTATCTGAAACGGTAGAACTCGAAATCCCATTAAGTCTGGTTATTTCGTCTACGTATTTCTTGGCCAAGAAATTCAAAGAATCGGTTTGTCTGATTGACAAGAAATGTGCTGATTTAGTTAACCTATCGACAATCACCCATATTGCATCATGCTTCTTGCTGGTCCTTGGTAATCCCATTAAAAAATCCATTGTAATCTTCTCCCACTTCCATTCCAGAATAGACAAAGGCTTAAGTTTACTAACGAGCGCTTGATGTTCTACTTTAACTTGTTGACACACCAAGCATTTTCCAGCATACTCTGCAACATCTTTCTTTATTCCCCTCACCAGAAGTGTTCTTTTAAATTTCTATACATTCTTGTACTCCTCGAATGCATTGCATATGGACCATTGTGTGCCTCATCAAGAATTTCATCCTTAAACCCTTGCATACCCGGAATACATAATCTATTACCTACCACCATCAATCCATCTTCTCGTACCTCTATTTTTGAGGGCTTATCGTTTTTAATTTCTTCTCTGAGCTTACTCAAGTACTCATCTTGTTCTTGTAATTCCTTAATCTTCTCATTCAATACTGGCCTTATTCTAAAATTAGCCAATATGCTACCAGATTTGGTTTGCCTCAAAGTCACCTTAAGTTTGGCTAATTCCTTTAACAAAGTAAGATATATCATCTTCACATGTGCCATAGTGGATTTCCTACTCAATGCATCTGCACTATATTAGCTTTTCCCAGATGGTAGTCTATCATCAAGTCATAATCCTTTAGTAGTTTTAGCCACCTTCTTTGCCTCTCAAATTTAACTATTTTTGGCTCATCAGATATTTCAGGCTCTTGTGGTCAGTAAATACCCTGGTGATGACTCTATATAAGTAATATCTCCTTATTTTCAATGCAAAGATTATGGAAGCCAACTCTAAGCCATACGTGAGATAACTCATCTCATAAGGTTTTAATTGCCTAGAAGCATAAGCAATCATTTTATCTGCTTGCATTAACACACACCCCAATCCTTTCCTCGAGGCATCGCTATATATTGTATATCCATCACTACCAGAAGGCAAAGTCAGAATTGGTGCAGTTGTGAGCTTATTCTTCAATTCCTCAAAGCTCCTCTAACATTCTTCTGTCCATACAAACTTCTGACTCTTCCTTGTCAATTTGGTGAGTGGGGTTACCATCATGGAAAAGCCTTCTACAAATAATTTGTAATAACCAACTAATCCTAAGAAACTCCTCACTTCTGCTACATTATTAGGTGTTTCCCATTTAACTACAGCTTCTATTTTTTTTAGATCCACATGTACCCATTTTTCTGAAATTACGTGTTCAAGAAACACCACTTCCCTTAGCCAAAATTCACATTTATCAAATTTGGCATATAGCTCTTTCTTTCTCAATGTCTCCAAGGCAATCCCTAAATGCTATTCATGCTCCTTATCACCGTTGGAATAAACCAATATATCATCAATAAAGACTATGATAAATTGGTATAGGAAAGGCTTGAAGACTCTATTCATTAGGTCCATGAGGGCTACAGGGGCATTAGTTAATCCAAAGGGCATAACTAAGAACTCAAAATTCCCATATCGTGTTCTGAAAGTAGTCTTTGACACATCAGACTCCTTTATTCTCAATTGATGATGACCCAATCTCAAGTCCATCTTGGAGAAGACTTTTGCTTCTTGTAATTGATTAAACAAATCATCTATGCGTGGGAGAGGATATCTATTCTTGATGGTCACATGATTGAGCTTCTTATAGTCCATACAGATCCTCAAGAATCCATATTTCCTTTTCACAAAAAGAACTGGAGCTCCCCAAAGCGAAGAGCTAAGCCTAATAAAATCCTTCTCCAACATCTCTTCTAACTGCTTTTTAAGCTCCTTCAATTCTACTGGAGCCATTCTATAAGGTGGAATAGATATTGGTACAGTGCTCGGATGAAGCTCTATGATAAACTCAATTTCTCTCAGAGGTGGTAGTCCTAGTAATTCCTCTAGAAAGACATCTGAAAATTCCCTGACCATTGGAATATCTTCTAATTTTGCTCCATCTACCACATATTCCAAGAATGCCTCACATCCTTTCCTCATCATTTTCTCTACTATTAGAGCTAAAATAATTCTAGGTGTGCTTACTTTCCTATCCCCCACAAACACCACCTTTTTACCTTGATCAAGCTCAAACTCTACTGTCTTCTATTTGCACTTCAAATTGGCATTATATTTTTCTAAGGTATCTATACCCAATATCACATCTAATCCCCCCATCTTCAATGGCATTAAATCTACTACTAATTTTACTTAACCAATGTGTATTTCACACTCCCGATAAACATGACTAATAATGACAAACTGGCTAATTGGGGTACTAACCATCAAAGGGCTATCTATTGGACTCAAATTTCTACCATGCATAATCATACATGATGAAATAAACGAGTGGGTAGACCCTAGATCAATTAAAACAATAATATCATCATTAAACAATTTAACCATACCATTCACAACCTTCGGAGCTTCTTTTGCTTCCTCCTTCGTCATTACAAATACTCTAGTTGGTGCTTGACTCCTCGGTTTTCCTAGAAGATTCACTTTCTTGGTTGCACTAGAACTACCCACTTCAGTTGCAGACTTGACTTCCACAGTCTCAACCCTCTTTGAAGCTTGCATCTGAGTTCCCTCTTGTCTAGCATATTGCGAACACTCTTTAGCCATTTGTCCTTTTTCTCTATAGTTAAACAAGCTCCAATCAGCTTATAGAATTCTCCTTTATGAAATTTTCCATAATGATCACATTTGGGAATAAATAGTTCCACCCCCCCCCCCTCTCCTCTTCTACTGCCTCCAACAGTTGAAGCTTGAAGAGAAATAGTTCTCATCGATTTGGGCCTGCTAGTTCCACTGCTCCTAGCCTCAAACTGTGTGGGGAAAGTCCTGGCACTCTTTTCTGGCATAAGAGCACTATCTCCCCTTTTGATCTATTTTCTTCCTTTCCTCTTTCTGTTTACTGTGCTCTTCGGCACTTAGCTGCTTCGTTTATCATCAGCTCAGCTGCATATCAGGACAATTGTGTAAATCTGCGCTCATATTCACTCACCGTCATCTCCCTCTGGATGAGACTCAGAAACTCCCTCTGTTTTTGTTGGATATACACCTCAAACAGATATTTCTTCTTATAGGTAGCGTGGAAATCCTTCCATGTCAACACTGACGACTTTAACTGACTCCCTAATACGCTTTCCCACCGATGCAAGGCATCTCCCTGTAGCAGACTTGCAGCATACACTACCCTTTCATCATCCTTACAGTCTATCTGTTCCAATATCCTTTCCATCTTCCTTAACCATATTTCAGCTTCTTCCGGATCGATTGTTCCATAAAAGTCCACTGCATCATACTTCCAAAGCTTGTCAAATTGTCTCCCTTTCTTAGCTGGGGTTGGGGTAGAAATTGATGGCATCTGGCCCATGGCTTAGACAAAAGCCTGAGCAAAGGCTTGGAACAATCTAGGATCAAAAGGATTAGGCATTTGCTCCTGAGGAAGAGGTGACTCAGGCATTTGTGGTCAAAAGGGCTCGCTATCCTACCCTACAGTTGCCTCAACAATTGCTGGGGCTCTCGACTTATTAATACCCTCCTCTCTTGGTGAAGAATTAGGTGCAACAAATCCTTGCAAAACTCCTCGTGCTCTTCTACAAGGTGGCATTTTACTCCTTCAATAAAACATTATCCTTTAGCTTACTTTCATTTTTAATCTTTATTTCCTACATGTATGCATGATATGCATGTCGCTCAATGCAATCAATCAATTTAACAATGCAAATAATTAATTCAGCAATGCAAACAATTTAACACATATCATAATAATTCATAGTATAACATATTCTAAGCCTAGGAATCCTTAAAAACCTTGGGCTCTAATACCAAAGATGTTGGGCTCAGGTCCCCATGATAATTTTCCAATAATAGTATGTTTGGGTTCGGTGATTTTAAAAGAAATAAAGGAAATCACAACTAACATTTAATAATGAAAGAAGTAATAGTTGAGAGTAAAAAAAATAAATGAACCTTTAATAATAAATAAAGTCACAGTGGTGAAATAATAAAGGGTGTTAATAATAGTAAAAAGGAAAGAAGTCACAGCCGTGCAGAGGATAAGGGGAAGGAGTTATGGCCGTGACTCCTCGTCTCACGGCCGTGATTGAGGGACAGTGCACAATCGTGCCCTTCCTTCTTTAAGGACAAGCATGATCGTGCTTGTGAGTGCTGGTGCACGATCGTGCACTCCTGAAATATGCCCTAACTTGTAACAATCATAACTCTTAATCCTGATGTCCAAAATTTTCAAACTTTATGTCGTTAAAAAGATAAGAGAATAAGCTACAACTTTTATGAAGACAACTTTGTCTAATTCTAAGTATATTAACATAGTTTATTCATTAAATTCAGGGAAAAATTTATGTCCCCCTTTTTCCTCTACTGCCTATATGAACCTTTACACATTTCAAAAGACCCGAAACCAATAAACACAAACCATAAATACAAATCTCCCAACTTAACAGACTCCCAATGTAACCATTTTGTTAAGAAAAATCTATCCAAAATTCATCAAACAACAAACAATTTTATTCCCAACACAATTGACAACTTAATAGAGAAGAAATTTGAACATGTTTAAACGAGAAATTCTTCAACTCTTCTTTCATTCATTTCTCAAACAAACAGAGTGTGTACATTGCTTTAAATTACAAATCAAGGTTCGATCACAATAGCATGATTCAAAAATACTACATGAATGCTCATGTTTAATATGATTGTAAAACTACCAAAAGTGATTGAACTAACTTAATTACAAAAGATATGTTTTTCTTGAAGTTTGCTAAAGTTTGCAAGGTTCAATATTGATCTGCTTGTTCTACACTTGAGAAGTGGAAAATAATAGGATTAGCTACGAAGCTCAGTGGCTAATATGTTTATAGCCATCGATAACGAGCCACACACACATAATCAAGCATATATATATATACACATTATCTATATTTCTAACTCTAAGAATTCACGCAGTCAAAAACATATTATCACGCAAATAAAATCATATATTAATTTAATTATCAAAACATAACACTCAATATGCTCTATGCTTAAAAAATCAAAATTCAATGCACAAACATAATAGCTCGAGAGAAACCCATGGAACGGAATGGCAAAACCGAAGTTTACACCATGAACAAAATAAGTCCCTTTTTCGGAGCTCGCGTGCCATAAATGGGCAGCCGGGAGAAGAATTTAGGTCAATGTGCATGTGACGAACGAAATGGTACCTCTCTTACCCACACAAGCAAGTTTTCGATGATCACACATTTCATATCATATTCATTCTTTCATGCTTCTTGCACTTTTCTGGTTTTTTTTTTCATCAATTCGAAATGCAGTAAAATCTTTCAAGCCTAACAAGTTATCGAATCATAGTGTATTTTCTTTCCCACATTCACAATGATTCAAAGACAAGCATTTAAGCACACAAACATGTAAGAAAATCAGCCCATAATCACAATATCCATAAACATATTACCCACTTATTTACTTGTAAATCCAAAATCAAGTTTGTCTCTCCTCTTATTCTTGCCTTCAATTTTCTTGGTTCCCTTCAAACAAATAAAAATTCATTTAAACTAATGTACGAATAGAACTTTCATAAAGCTTTAATATTAAAAAAAATGAGTTTAGACTTATTCTACTCTTGGTTTATCTAAGCTAGAAGAACTAAAATCTAGTTAAAAGTTCATGAGAAGCTAAGAAAATGAATTTCTTAGTTCTCTTCTTTCTCTCTTCATTTTCAACATATAAAACCTATTTTCTCTACTTCCTTCTTCTATCAAAACAAGAAGAATAGATAAAGGATACCTAAAAAGTCAACTGAATCTTTTCCTTCCTCTTCTTTCTCCTTTCTTTTTCTTTCCATCTTCTTCTTTTCTGTTTGGATTTCTGCTCCTCTTCCTCTAGTTTCTTCTAGGTTCTTCTTTCTTTCTTCCTTACTTTTCTAGTACGTCTCTCACGCACCCTTCAATTACTTCTTCTCTTATTAATTTAAGATAACTTTAGTCTTTCCAAGCTTACCCTTCACATTTAACTTAATGCTAACTTACTCTTTAACTAAATTCTAACATTTCCATATAATCCATGCAAACACATGTAAATAAATATATTCATAACTAAACTCCAAAATTTTCTAGTTCAAGAATTCTAATTTTTATTCATGCTTGCTATTTTAATAGAATAAATTCTAAAAAAAATTTAGGGCCAACAATCTTTATCTACAAAGCATTTTGTATAATGAGGATTAGACAATGCATGAGATATCATATAAGTAATAGAATAAGGTCTATTCCTGTCTTTGATTAAATCTTTCCTTTTGAAATCTTGTATCAAAGAAAGTGCTCTATCAAAATCTTTGTCTTGTATATTGTATGATATCTTAAGATAGATGTTAAACAAAAGTTTTTGATATCTAAGGTTGCCTTTAAGAATTTCCATATATTCTTCTCTTCATTTATGTATTATATCATCTATAATAGCATGATTGATAGGGCTATCAATTCCTTCTCTAAAGGTATATCTAATTATCATTAAATTGAGCCAATATGTACCCGGCCTATTTTATCGCGGATTTCTTTAGGCAAATGATCAAGTTTTATAGAAATATCTCTTTTTGATGATAAAAGAATCATTACTTTATTAAAAGTAAGACTAATATCTAAGGTTTTTTCTTTTAGATTAATTCCATCAAAATTATGATATCTGAATTTTAACCCAATTTTATCTAATAAAGTTGTGTTAAATCCACTATAAGAATTAATAGAAAATATAGTATTCTAAATCTTTTTAAGTGTTTTTCTATCTATCAACACTTCTTGACTATATTCTCCATCTTGTTCAAACGTTTCTATTATACTCTGTAATTAAATTATCTTTGTAGGTATTAGAAGATTCTCTTACTTCACTTATTTATATCATAATTAGAAGTTTCTTTATATTCTATATCAGTGATTATAAAAAAATTTCTTCAGAAGAACAATCTTGAAAAGTATTAAATTGAATAAACTCTTCATTTTCTATCATCATTTCTATTTCATCATTTATTTCAATTTTCTTTTTATGAAATCTTTTAGGGCATTTGTTTGCACAATGTTCTTTTTCTTTACAATAGGAACACTGACATTAAGTTATCTTTTTATTTTTCCTTCTACTTCTCTTCAACACAGGTTTTTTAGGTTTATATTCTTCTTTCCTTTTATAATACCTTGCTTTTCGTTTCTTAAAATATCTTTTCTTCAAATATTTTCTTTTCTTATAATTATTTTTTATCTTTTTATAATAATAAGGACTATCACATCCAATCATAGTAGGCATTTTTAAATCATAACCATATAAAGAAGATTTTTTCTTTATCCCTTTACTTTCCTTTAATAATATAACCTCATCACACCATTCACTTAATTTATCTTTTAAGAAAGAAATTCTTTTTCCGAACGTATCTACCAATCCTGGGCTATAAGTTGCTTCTAATTTGCTTCCCCGAGTAAAGATGTCAATGGGTTGGGTCGCGCCGGCCCGTGGATCTGTGGGACAGGGGCAGGCCGGGCCAAACCCAGCCTGTCTACATTTTTTAATCAAAACAGTGTCGTTTTGGACAAAATGAAGCCGTTTTGTCCAAAATGGCCGGGCTGGCCCATGGCCCGAGTGAGCCGACCATGGTCGGCCCGTGGCCCGCCAAACCCGAGCCAGGTCGTGCCAGAATTGCCATCCCTATCCCCGAGGGTCAGGTATCTTTGAATAAAACATTTTTAAATAAAGTTGTGTACTATCTACTTGATTATAAATATGATAATAATAGTCTAGGAAAATAAAATTATATTTACAAATTTCGCACATATCACATAGTTGAAGTCGTTGTAAAGTAATAGCATATTTTCCTATAGTAGTAATATCTTTTAAAATGTTTCCTTCTCCTCCAAACTCCAATCGAAATGCTTCAGCATCGTTAGTTATTAAAGTTCCTGTATCATTATCAGAATTAAATATAGAATCTTTAAAGTTTTCATCTAAGTTTTTCCAAAATCTAAGTGAAATGTTTAATAAAGTCTTTTCTAAAAATTGTTTCATTGTTTCATAATATATTTTATTAATAGAAACAACTACTCGAAGAGTAGTTTCCCATTTATCAATTACTTCTTCTATATCTTGCATACAGTTGATAACTAGGTATATTCCAAAAGGGTGTATAGATTATGTTCTCATTTTATTTGTAGGAATAAATCCATCTTTATCTTTAGTAACCATATGTATTTTAGCATATCCTCTAATAGATCTATTAAAACTAGTGAATAGTTTCTGGGAGGATTTTGAGAAGTACTAGGAATACCATTGATATTAGGGTTCAAAGAAACTTCTCTTTTGAATGTATCAAGTTTGATATAAATTAAAGTTTCTAGATTTAATTTTTCTATTTGTTTATTTAATTCTTCAATTTTGGAATCAGAACCTTATATAAAATTTTCCATTTATCGATAATTAGGACGTATTTTCATTTGTAAAAGTAAATCAAATATTTGCTTCTCCATAGGACTTTTAATAGATTTGTTTTATGTTTCTTTTTTATTTATCGTTTCTATCATATTTTGTAAATTTCTAATTTGTTCTTATAGTTTTGTTATACTTAACAGAATAGTGTTTCCATAATATTCTATCGTTTTTTAGATTTTAGCCATATCAGTTTCTATTTTTAATCCCTTATATTTAATCTTTAAATATTTATCGTCCTCCATTTAACTGATCAAATTTATAATGATTAGTTAATTCTAAATGAGTTTCCTTTTGCAAATCTTTATATTGTTGATATTATTTATCTAATCCTATTGCCCTTTTTTGGAAATTTGAAAATAATAAATAATCATATCTATTTGAAAAATTTTGTAATTCAATCTTAAGATTATTAGACGTAGTAAATCCCCACATTCCTCTCCAACCTTTATGGTTAGAAACCATGCGGAGATACTTAAAAATAAAGCAAGGATAGTAGTAACCTATAAAAAAATTAAATGATAATACTATATTCGATGTTTTACTTGATAAAGAAACATTGATAAATTCAACAAGAGGAAAACAATTTTTCTCTAAATTTGACTGCAAAAATAGATTCTAACAAATAAAAATGATAAAGATAGTATTCCTTATAATGCCTTTTTTACTCCACAAGGTCATTATGAATATTTAGTAATGCCCTTTGGTTTTAAAAATGCCCTATAAATATTCCAAAGAAAAATGGATAATATTTTCAAATATTATAATTTTATACATTTTTATGTAGATGATATTTTAATATCTAACAATAATATTTCCCTACATATTATATATCTTCATAAATTTGTAGATTTATGTGAAAAACATGGTCTTGCTCTTTCTGAAAAGAAAGCTAAAATGTGCCAAACTGAAATAGAATTTCTTGGAATGAGAATAAATAGAAAAGGAGTTAGATTTCAACCCTATATTCTTGAAAAGATTTCACAATTTCTAGATAAATTACAAGATAAAAAATAAGTTCAAATTTTTTTAGGTTTGTTAAAAAATAAAAAATTATGATAATCCGTTAAAATTTTGGGATAAAAATAAAGAAGAAACAAACTTAGAAATATATATAAACAAAAAATGATTAGAGTCACTGCTATGAGATATAGTCCAAAAAATTAGAAGACTCCTTCAATCCATTTAGGCAATAAAAAAATCACAGGAAATTCTGAATTAGTTAAATAAATTTCATTTATGATATCAAAATTATTCCAATCACGGATTACTTGAGGATAAACTCCCCACAAAAAATTCAATTTAGGATATATTCCAAAAATGTCAATATTTAAAATGAAGAGAAACTATACAGCTCTTTATCAATCATTCAAAATGGCATGGCACCAATTTGGTTCACTGGACGATAACATATATTCCTCAATATGCATGTTATAATCTCTTATCTGAACTCTTATTAAGTGATTATTTGATTGACTATGGAATATAAGGACTTCATTTTAGGTGTTCAATGCTATTTGTGAGCTTACATGTTTGCATGTTCCCTTTTATTTTGGTTAAAGTGATGCCAAGGGATAAGAATGACAATGGCTGGACGTCGGCCTACCCAAACCCAAGCTTGGCCCGATGCCTGTTGCAAGGGGGAAACCCAATCCAAGGCTCAACTAGGCCTGAAGCAAAAAGGTAAGGCCTTGGATCTATCTTGGGACTAGACTCAAGCTTGGACAACCCTCGAATTATTTTTAAATTAAAATGTTACTATAACATTATGTTACTAATAATTGTCATGGCTCAGTTGCATGCCTTGATTGGAACAAACCTGGACAACTTAAGCTTGATCCATTGACCTTAGGGTAGGGTAGGATAAACTCCTAATTGTCATTTGTACCGAGGGACGACGCTAAATCAAGTGATGAATCTCACCCTACACTGCCATTTTGGGACACTAACTTCAAACCAGCTCATTTAAGGGCTATAATTTTGCAAGTCTACTCAATTAAAGACTTTTTTGGATGGAAATTAGGGCGTTTTTACAGTTACCGTTACATGCAGGTCATTTAGTGTTTACATGCCACGTTAATAGACCTAATTTAGTATCAACTCCAGGTGGAATTTAAGAAAAAATTAATTAATTTCTTTAAATTCTGACTTAAACAACGAAAAATGCTTCCCTCTTTTTCTTGAGCAGATGTTTATCTTAAATAACCTTAAAATTATTGATGAACAAATGTTTCACCCTCTTTTTCTTCCCTCAGTTGTGCCTTCACTCCAATTCCTAAATGTACCATCGCTTGTGCCTTCTTGGTATTGTGAGTGTGAGATCTCTCTTTTGGCATTGGAGGTGAATGGGCAGTAAGGTTTTTAGAGATCTGAAACATACATGTATTGTGATTGAATACCGAAGTAGGTAATGAGAGTCATGGACCCTTCTAATTTTTGTGTATAAATTTATGATGTTTTAATATCCACTTTATTCCTTTTCCCTAACAATGTTACATTTACGTAAATTATTTTATCTTCTTTAAATGAGTTTGATTATTGGGTTGAATAGTGTGTTGATGATAATTGTTTTTCATGAAAATTTCTATTATACATTTGGATAGAGGATATGATCAGGTTTTCTCTTCCCCATGCAGTTGACATTGTACGTAGGATATGATTTGTGTCACTTGGTTTAGCTTCGTTAGTAGTTATCCGTGTTTTGATATTGTCTATACGTTGGGTTCAAGATAAAGTATGACATTCATGGAAGAGATACAAATTATTAGGAGCAAACAAATTCAACTCTGTAGACATCATTTAGCTGTCAGTGGGTACATAATCAACATTATATCATTGTCCTGTAACACTTGAGAATGAGCTCAAGTAATAGTTCTTCAAGGTAATGAGGCTGATTAGACGATTTAATTTGGTTGTGATTTTGTGTTGGGTTGGAATTTTACCTTTTGTTGGTCAATCATTATAGTCCAACCAATTTCGGATCCCAAGTAATGCAAATCTTCTTTAAGCCTTTCCACAAACCACCTCTATGTGACTGTCGACTCAACTTCAACCATAGCCTAAGCAATAAAAAACATTTGATTGTTTCCATCTCTTCCTACAGCACATAGAAGTTCACCCTTAGTTTTGGTTTTCAACCAACATCCATTTAGGCTAAGAAAATGCCTACACCCATGCCTAAACCCATGTTTAATAGCTTTTAAGCATATGTACATTCTTTCAAATACAGGTGGACATGTTGGAATTGGTCGAGACACTGTCAATGTAACATTGTTTCCTGGGTTGGTTTGCCTAATCACTTCAGTATAATACCAAAACTTCCCAAACTCCTCTTTAATGTTGATCACAACACTGTCTACTTTTTTTTTCTTTGCTTTTCTCACCATACTCATGGACACTTCAACACCTAAACAATCCTTAACATAAAATTTTATTTCATCATTCTTCATAAATGGCTCCCTTTTAAGCTTATCCTTCAACAAGTCAACTAAGATACTGGTGTTCATCCTAAGATTTGTATATTCCCTATTATAGTCATGATTATTCCTGAATTTTCTAACTTGAAATGACTACAGCTTCCTATCAAATGCTCCATATATATACCAAGGGTAGTTCTCAGTCCTATATTTACCTTGGACAAAGTTGGGCTTATTTTTGGTAAACGTGGCAGCCCTCTTTATTTTAATGGAAAAAAACTCACTGCACGCTTAAATTACAAATGATTAAGAAAAATTATCTGTAATTCAATGTAAGGCTCAACTGTATTTTCATCATAAACATGGTATTTCATTTTCTTCCTAGTAGCATCATCTACCATATCATCTACATCACTAACAAGTTCTTTATATTTATCACTGTCATAATATTCAGAAAAAACTGCCTCATCTTCATCATTTGCATCACCTGCATCAGCTTCATGTGGTCCAATATCTTCATTTGGACCATTACCTTCATCCCCTTGCTCTAAATCCTCTTTAACATCTTCATTCGGACCATTATCTTCATCTCCTTGCTTTAAATCATCTTCAACATCTTCATCCGGACCATTACTTTCATCTCCTTGCTCTAAATCCTCTTCATCCTCTTCAACCTCTATATTTGTATCATCTTCATTTTTCATATCTGCATCATTTTTATCCTCCACATTTGGCACATTGTCTAAATTACCTGCATTACCTCCAACTACATTGTTAACATCCTCACCATTATCTTCAACTACATTACCCTCATTAACATTATTATAATCATCCTCAATCACTTCAACAAGGGTATCCACACCATGTTCAATATAAATATTAATACCACCTTTACCCATCATCTGACTAACCATATCTAACACACCAACATCATCTTGTACAACTCTCAAACCATTATATAGTTTAAAACCAGGCATAAGATAAAATATCTTCTTCACATTATTATACCCACTTCTTTTATATATATCAACCAATTCAAAATAACTCAATAAGTCAGGATCAAATTCAATTTCATCCACAAAACCATCCTCATATATAACATTATCACCCACATTAACAAAACATCCCGTCTGGTGAAACCGCAGAGTTACTTAATCAAATTTCATTCTACCAAACCAAAAAAAACAATTATAGGAAAGCGAAAATACTCAATCAGAATGTTGAAAGGAAACACTGAAGTGAAAGTTAAAACTTCAAGCCTAGCATAGCACATGATGCTTAACATATTCATAACAACTTACTAAGTTATAATGGTTTATTATGGCTCAATGTTTAAATGCAATCTTTATTCAATTCAATTGTTACATCAACGTTAAGTTACTAGTAATTAGAGTCTTTTAGATTTAAGTTACTATTAGAATAAAAAAATAAGAACTTTATATTGTCACCAATGATGGTCAGAGTATTGCAAACAACAACATAGAAACAACACATCTGCAATTAAACAAATACACACTCATACGACAAATAATCCCACTAGTAAAGCAAAAAGGATGTAGTAGGGCAACGGAATTAAAAGCATCAAATTAAGATTTTGTTGGACCAACTAGTTTTCTATTATGCTCTGACAATTGATTCTAGCAGCTACCCATTATGCAACTAACCATCTTCGGTAAAAGTTGAATACTAATACCAGTTTGCTTCTACCCATCTCATTCATACTATCTTCCTTAGACTACGCTAACCTCAGACTTCTCTAACCTCAGACTTCTTTTTACCACTCCAACTACTTCTTTAACCTCAGACCTTGTTAAATCAAATGTTTATTGCTCTTAAGCCTAATCGCTAATACTTTAATTGTAGGACTTACCTTAGTTTCAAGAGATGATGCGTGAACCAAGCAAGCCAACCCCTTTAATGAAGAGTGAAGCGCCGATCGGAGGACGGTGAAGATTCGTCAACCAACCAACATAACCCCTTCAACGAACGATAAAGCGCGAATCTGGCAAGTGCAACTTTTGGTGAAGATGCGTGAACCAAACAAGACAACCCTTGCACGAAGACTCGAGCGGAATGGCCGACGGTGAAAATGCGTCAAAGAGGGGAGTGACGATGGGATTTAGGATTTTTTGTAAATTTTTTGTTTCTCTGTTTTTACTTTACGAAATTTACAGAATTAACGAAAATTTACAAAATTTTAGGTTAAAACTTAAAACCTTTTACTCTGTTATACGTGGCATTTTTTTAAAGGTAATGGTGCCACGTTGTTTAATGTAACGACACATGTAAACATGCCCTAATTTATGTCCAAAAAATCTTTAATTAAGCAGACTCGTGAAATTATAGCCCTTAAATGAATTGGTTTGAAGTTAATGTTCCAAAATGATCAAACTCAAAAAGATTAAGTCTCAATTTGGGCTTTTAGCCATAGTTAGTAATGCCCTTTGGTTTCAAAATTGCTCACGAATATTCCAAAGAAAAATGGATAATATTTTCAAATATTATAATTTTATACATTATTATGTAGATGATAGTTTAATATCTAGCAATAATATTTCCCTACATATTATATATCTTCATACATTTGTAGATTTATGTGAAAAACATGGTCTTGCTCTTTCTGAAAAGAAAGCTAAAATATGCCAAACTGAAATAGAATTTCCTGGAATGAAAATAGATAGAAAAGGAGTTAGACTTCAACCCTATATTCTTCAAAAGATTTCACAATCTCTAGATAAATTACAAGGTTAAAAAATAAGTTCAAAGTTTTTGTAGGTGTGTTAAAAAATAAGAAAAAATATTATGATAATCTATTACAATTTTGGGATAAAAATAAAGAAGAAACAAACTTATATATAAACAAAATGTGATTAGAGTCACTGCTATGAGATATATTCTAAAAAATTAGAAGACTCTTTCAATCCATTTAGGCAATAAAAAAATATCAGGAAATTCTGAATTAGTTAAATAAATTGCATTTATGATATCAAAATTATTCCAATCACGGATTACTTGAGGATAAACTCCCCACAAAAAATTCAATTTAGGATATATTCCAAAAATGTCAATATTTAAAATGAAGAGAAACTATAAAGTTTCTTTATCAGTCATTCAAAATAGCATGGCGCCAATTTGGTTTGCTGGACGATAACATATATTCCTCCATATGCATGTTATAATCTCTGATCTGAACTCTTGTCAAGTGATTGTTTGATTGACTATGTAATATAAAGACTTCGTTTTTGATTGACTATGGAATATAAGGACTTCGTTTTAGGTGTTCAATGCTATTTGTGTGCTTATATGTTTGCATGTTTTCTTTTATTTTGGTTAAAGTGATACTAAGGGATAAGAATGACAATGATTGGACGTCGGCCTACCCAAACCCAAGCTCGAGTTGATGCATATTACAAGGTGGAAACCCAGTCTAAGGCTCGACTAGGCCTGAAGCAAAAAGATAATGCCTTAGATTGAGCCTGGGACTAGACTCAAGAACAGCCAAGGCCCAAATTATTTTTAAATTAAAATGTTACAATGACGTTATTTTACTAATACTTGCCATGGCTTAGTTGCATGCCCCAGTTGCAACAAACCTGAAAGACTCAAGCTTGATCCGTTGATGAATCTCACCCTATACTGCCATTTACAAATCACAATTCCAATACCCTAAATCTTAAAGATCCAAAATTGATTCATAAGAACTTGATGAGACGAGAAATCTAATCGCAGAAGTTAAAGACACAAAAGCATCAGAATTAAACCTTGCAGAAGAGACAAAAAGCAAACAAGAGAAAGTAAGGGAAAGATGTACTTGAAAAGAAAAAAAGAAAAAAGAGAGCACAGTCGTAGTTACATCATTGTGCAAAGAAAGGTAGTCCAGTTTCTTCTGATGTCATGCCTGTGTTCTTATGGTTGGATGGGCTTTAGGATGTTTCCTGTCTAAAGACAATAAGCAGCAGCTCTATGTCAACCTAAGGGATCAGGATCGAAACTTTAGTCTCATTTAGCGACAGGTTAAACTCAGAAATATTCTACCAAAAGATGAAGCAAGAAAGGGTGAAACGGTAGAAGTAAAACACCATCAGCGAAAAAGCAAGCCCGGACTTCAAAAAAAACAATAAGAAACTGTACCAAGCAGGCTAGGCTATTGACTCAACAATCTGAGAACATTCGTATTATTTGACTCCGCAATCTGAGAGTATTCGTATTAGACGATCTCAATTTACAGTATGCCAGCAAGTTCGGAAATAATCCAGATATCTACGGTTACCAAATTTTTTGTTCCAAACATCCTATTCTAACTTTATTTTGTATTTGAAATGACGTTTTTGAGTAATGAAATTATTTTATATCTATTTATATTTAAAATGACGTCACTTTTGACACAAATCAAAGTTAAAACAGTGTTGAGTTCAGATACCGTGAGTTTTTGCAGCACCACGACAACCCTTACCACGAGCTTTTATGTCGCATGACGAGAATCACGGAATTCCATGGAAACCACACCCTCACAACCCTTGCCACGAGCTTTTATGTCGCATGACGAAGATCACGGAATTCCATGGAAACCACTCCCTAATCACTAAAAATCAACCGCAGCACAAAGTTTTCTGGACCACTTTATGGGATCATACTTAGGGCCCGAGAGCCCGGTTCAACTCTTGAAGTGTTCCAGACTTCTAAGCTTTCGGATTTAAAATTCATACTTAATTCTTTTAAATTATTTCATATAAATAAACCAAAGGAGGGCTTCATGTCAGTTACATAATATAATCCCTTAACGAGCATACAATCAATATATTCATGAGCTCTAATTCGTAAAACCTGCCGTGCTCAATCTTAATATGATTATCCACAATTATTCAAATCTAACATCGCCACGTTGTTTATAATCTCGGGGAATTTTCATTAAGCACTTGCCAATGTGAGTTCCCGAGTCTTAAAGAGCACATTAGCTCCGTTTGTAGCACCAGGCAACATATAACTAAACTTCAAATACAACCCAAACAGCTACATCACAGCCAATCAAGTTGTGAGTTTAGTGAACCTTAAGAATACAATAACTAAAGGTACTAGTTTAATTACAGTAAGTAAGCAATCTCCTAGTTTAATTTCAGCAAGTATGCAATCTCCTCACAAATGCCCTCGAACAATATGAACAACAATGTATAGTCATACCAGAAACCAAGCCAGCAAAGAATTAGACTATAGAATATAAGGATTGCATAGCACTGACCGTCTATCCAAGGAGCTATATTTTCTCTAGAAAGCTCATACATCAGTCGTCAATATAAATTAGCCAAAACCTGTCTTTCCAAACAAGTTTTTAAGGGCCGCTACGGAACGCTGGTAACAATAAGATTCAATCTGAATGACTCTCACCATAGTAACGTCAAATTGAGGGTTGACTATGTAAGAAGAATGATCACTATTACCCCTCATATTAAATGCCTCTATATTTAATACTGCCATCCAAAGTTAAGCAATCCATAGCTGCAACAGTAATGCAGAAGGAACTATCACGCAAGAAGCAAGGGACTAACAGATTGAAAATCGAATAAGATATCAGTAAACACTTCTACATGCAAAGTTGCAAATATTATATAATCTGACACAGATATGGGCACGCAACTGGAGACTCAAAAATGCATTCATATTATTGTAAATGATGTTTCTCAGCATGAGTTTCTATGATAATACAATCAATCAGATGGACCAATACCAAAGGTAGTGCACAGCATCTGACCAATCAATCAATATTAGGCCAGTCCAATGCTTCAAATTCCATTCCTGAAAGAAAGACATGACATAAACAATTACACTTTTGTATAACACTCATATGCCAAAACCAAAAACTGCGCGAATCCTGTGGAAAATATGGTCACGCCATCCTCGCTCTGTGTTCTCTGCCACAGTTGCATTTCCATATCTGCATATAATACAACCGAAAAACAAAAGAAATCAAGAAACCAAGATGACAAAGTAAATTACAGTCCATCCACAACAGAGGAACCTGTCTTCTTCAGGAATATCACTATGAATCAGCTTCACAACGGTAATGCCACGTTCAGGCTCATCAAACGTCAGTCTTACCTGCAGCATTCATCAAAATTCCATTAAAGCTAAAATATCACTGTGCAATACAAAATTCAACTTTTCAAATATCACGTGCAAGCAACAAAAACAAATCAGAACAGCAATCTTTACCGTCGAAATAGCCCCATCTGGCCAGCTCCCAAACCGCCACTTCTGAACTATCAACTTGCCTTCCTGTAACTCCACATTTCTTCCAGTAACCGAACTGTCAAAGAAACTAATCTCCCCACCAACCTCTCTACTGATCTTGGCATTACTTTGAGTAAACCCCCTCCACCTATTGTCATCCATCAATATCTCATACAAATCCCTAGCTCTGCAATTAAACTTCTCCGTCATACTTATAGTCTTAAGCCCCTTCTTCGACTCATTTTTCTCCGCCTTCTTCTCCGGCACCACAGCCGGAGGGTCCTTCAACGCCGTCGCCGCCGTATCTTTCTCTGAAGCTATTTTCTTGGTCTCCAATTCATCCTTAGCAGGGCCGCCTTTGGCCATACTCTGCACATAAACCCTAATCTTCTCCACAATCAACCCCTTTCCCTTATTCAGCATAGCCTCCTTCAACCTCTTTCCCACAGGCCCCTCGTCCTTAACCGTAACCCTAATCTCGGGGTCCTCATCGGCGTTCTCGTCGGAGATGTAAGGAACCTCGACGGACCCATCCACCTTGAGAAGTGTCTTCCCCTCGTTGTCCTTCGCCTCTCCCTCCCACGACAGGCTGAGACTGAGCTCGTACCCGGGAATGATCTTTCCCTTGCGGATGTTCACGTAGGCCTCCCCGTCGAGCTTTTCCAAATTCTTGGTCTTGATGAAGAGATTGCCTTCGCCTTCGAGGACTGTGAGACTAGATAGAAGTTTGGAGAGAAGGTTTCGAGAGTATTCGAGGCAATCGGTCTCGGCCCAGTGCCAGTTGTGGACGTTGGTGCCGTCGGGCCTCTCCTCCACGATCCACCGCTTGTCGCCCTCTCCGTACTTGGCCATTCGACGAAAAGGTAAGCAATGCAATGCAACTTCACGACAAAGAAGGAGGAGAAGGGGAGAGACGTGGAAAATTAAAAAGGAAGGTGGAGATCTGGAGGTTTCTATAACAAACAACGGAGGAGTCTAGAGTCGTCTCCAGGAATAGCCTTTCTTGCTTTTGAGGAAGAGTCTAGAACGCGCCTATTTTTCTTTTTTCCGAACTTTTAGCTTTGGAGGCTCGCCATATTCATATATTATTTTTCTAAAACAAAATTTTTCACTTTGAATTAATAATTAAAACAAACTTAAAAGGGAAATAAATTAAAAACAAAAACAAACGTCCCGTTTAACCACCCCGCCAACAGGAACGATGAAGACGGGACGGCGATTCAAGAGAGTGAGCAGATCCAAGAAACTGGTTCAGCTGACCCAACCCCAAGACGACTGCCGCCTGGTGAAGTGCACGCCTCAATCTGCAATTTCGAACCCGTTGGGTTTGGATAGAATCACTATACTGCCCCCCAGTTTCTTCCAAATTGACGCTCTCGATCTCGCCCCGCGCTTGCTTGGCAAGTTCCTCAGAAGAGACGACGTCATTCTTCAGATTACAGAGGTAAAGTGTACAGCCTCTGATCTGCATTACTTTTCTTTTCTAATCCAATGTAATAAAGCTGCTGGCAGTTTCTTCTGGTCACAAATTTAGAACTTTTTTCTCATTTGGAAAATACACTTTGTTTGATATGACTAGATACTGGGTCTGACTTATACATTAATTGAACTATTGTGAGAATCTTTGTTTTTCTTCTATTTCTAGGTACAAGAATGATATGGAATTATACAATGCAGGTGGAAGCTTACAGGGCAAATGATTCGGCTTGTCATGGTAGATTTGGGATTACTGCAAGAACAGCCCCAGTTGTAATACACTGCCAGTGTTCATTTTTCAGAGTCAGAAGTGTTACGCGTTAAAAATATGTCTGACATTGATTGTCATGTTTCTGCATTCAATTTGTGTTTTGGATGTAGTTTGGACCAGGAGGGCATGCGTATGTTTACCTTTGCTATGGTCTCCACACAATGCTGAATGTTGTTGCAGACAAGGATGGAGTTGGTGCTGCAGTCTTAATCCGTTCTTGTGCTCCAGTCAGTGGTAAGTTTGCAAGGCTATGCATCTCTTCCGACGTTTTGCTTTTTGGTTCTGTTTTATATGGTGGCTTGTAGGAGCAATGATCTTTGCCTTTAAAACCTACGAGCTTGAAAAGATAATGCCCTTTCTCCCTTTGTTCTTAGGAAATGGAATCCTATCCCAGAGCCAGCAAAGTTTAAACGAACTTGCTTCAATGGATACTTATCCTGGAAATAAGAGGCTCTCATGACTTCTGTTTTGAATTCTCCACTTTGCTGTGGAACTAAAACTATGTCTTTAATGAGCTATTCAGGCAGTAGAGAATTCAAGACCACTTTGAGCTATTTAGTTGGTTATAACACCGTCAAACCAACTAAATAGCTCAAAGTGGTCTTGAATTCTCTACTGCCTGAAAGTTTGATGATAACCATCTCACAGTGTCTGGTAGGAAATGACATGAAATTTGTTAACAAGTGGTTATTGAGTGTGACTATCATAGAGACCGAGGATCGTTATGCTTTGTTTCCTGGTGAATATTTAACTATATGATGTTTGTAGGACACCGACCATCATTCTAGTATGCCTTTGTTTAAGTGCTTATCATATCTTTACCTGTTTTCTTTTTTTATCCGGAACAATTACAGGACTGGTTACAATTCAGCAGCGTCGGAGTCAAATAACAGAGAAACCTGTCCTCCTTACTGGGCCTGGCAAGGTTGGTTGTTTATTGTTGAGTATCACTTAGTCGTGCGAATACAGTGATCTTGATTCACAACATAGGATTTTTGTGACTTATTCACCTGTAAATTTGAAGATAGTTCTCCTTTTTGGTCTATATAATATTTTGTAGTGAACAATGAAGAAACGACGACCTTAAGTGCTTTAGTTGTCTTCTTACAAACACTCTTTATCTGTATTCTTACAGGATGGTCCTGTGTTTTCTTGTTCAGGCACCATATGCAAATTTAATAATCTGGGATAATATGAAGAAATCGCAACTTATGAGGCCTTGGCTGTCTTGTTCCTTTCATAAAATTTTTTGGTGTTTGACCCTTAATGTACAGTGGGCCAAATTGATATTTGAACTCTTAAATTGTGAAAGCACCTCTCTCTGGTCATTATAATGCACCGTAGAGGAAAATAAGATCTCTGGACAAGCTATAAACATTATATATTACTTCATGTTTTATGGTTGCGGTGTTTATTTGTTCTCTCAAGATTGATTCTAATGTCTAAAACCTTGTTACATCTAGATTGGTCAAGCGCTTGGGATTTCAACAGAGTGGTCCAACCATCCCCTTTACTTACCTGGTCAGTATCTATTGTCCTTTGAATCAGATTGGTTGAACAGAACATGCAGAAGCCTGAAATCGTATGTGCATCAGGTGGCTTAGAACTTCTGGATGGGCCGGAGCCTAAAGGGATCCTAATTGGTCCACGGGTTGGGATTGAATATGCTAGACCTGAGCATGTTAGTGCTCTGTGGAGGTTTGCCATTGCTGGTACCCCTTGGATCAGTGCTCCAAAGAACACTCTTAGGCCACCCTGATCCTGAAATTCTTATAACAAGAGGAAGCTCTTTGTCTTAAAACTGTATGTATCTTGGTTTTCCTATGGTAATAGAATCAGGCGTTAAAACACGTTCCCTGTTTTCCATTTGCTTGTTGGTCGTCGGGTATGGTAAGCATGCGGGATAATTATTTTCCACACTCCATGTCTAGTTCCATTGTGAATTTGAGCTCTATAACATGATTCTGTCGTTTGGTACAAAGGTTATGCTTAATACAAAGCTATGCAAGCTTCAAGTTAGATTATGATCCCTAGATCTTCCCATGGGGGCTAAGTTATGTGGAACTATTGAGGCAGTCGATTTTGATTCTGCAGATTTCTCGTGTGAAAATTTTGATGAATATGTTATATGTTGGTTTTGAAACATTCAATTATTTTTCAAAAAAGGTCTGATCTTTATCATTTCTGGTATCATCATTTACATATTCTAATATCCGGGGATTGTACCAATATCACAAACATTAGTTTCGGTGGCATTGATAATTAAATTTGTAACCTAAATGGTAGTGTAATCGATGCTCTTAATATAAATCATAATTTCATAGCTATTAATTTTCATCTGCCGTACTTCATGTTGAAATAGAAGATGAAACGTGTGCACCATTCTGAATTATTGCTGTAGTAGCCTAGTGTAATAACATTTTTAGATACAGAATTATTTGTAGTCAAGTAGAATACCATTTTTAGATAGCAAAGGTAGATTTTACTTCTAAAAAAATGTTTAATATTTAAAATCTTGTTTATTATAATCTCTAAGTGGATGAAATTTTAATCTTTTGTCTAGTTTTCCGTAATCTTAATTGAACTGATAATTTTTTTTAACTTGAGGACTTACGTTAGTCACGTAAGTGATTGATTATTTAAGAACATTCACGTAACATTAGTCACTGGTATTGTTTTCTTCTTGTAGCATCTCTTCTTTCCGTCTCTTCTATTCATTTTTAGTAATGGTATGTACAGGTTTAGAACCTAACGAAGTTAATATTTGTTGATTTGAGTTTTGCATGTGACAGAAGAATGGCAATTTGTGAAAGTTTACAGTTGCAAGATGTTATTCTAAAAATGAGTTTAGACTGTAAGGACTTTGTTCAGGCAATTTTTATTCATCTTAATCCATAATGTGGCTGGATTAATAAAGCTTTCATGCAGTTTTTAGTAGGCATTAAGGAGAGTATATCTTCTTCGAATGCTCTCATTGCTAGTTTTATAGGGAAGGGAATGATTAACTGGACGAAAAGTTTTGATGAAATGTCTGAGGGAGATATATTTTCATGGAGTACCATAGTTTGTGGTTATGTACAAAATAATCAGCCTTAAAACAATAGATCTCTTCAATTAGACGGTAACTTGGGGGATACTGATCGACTAGTTGTAGAATACGACCAAAACATCAATTAATGTTTTTTTTTTCTAGAAAGAAAGAATGTATTAAATGAAGTAAGCAATTGTTTACAAGAGTTCAAGCTGCCTATATAAAATTGTCATTTGAAATCACAAGTGATTACATTTTGTTCAAAAGCTAGTTGATTTTCCAAATGAGAAGGCATTGAGACAAGATTTTGAATTTTGGGGCGATACTTACCGTACCAGCCGGAGAATGGTATGAAATCAGGGTACTTATATATTGGATGTAAATACTAGTCAGTATCGGCCTGTTTTGTCTAGTACCGGCCGATACCGGCTAGTATTTATAATACCGGTATAACATATTTAATTGATAGCAAATTAAATAATATATGTTTTGTTTTATATTTCAATTCTACTTGGTTGTTTTCTTATCATGAACTCTTGTTGTAAATTATAATAATTTGAGAGTTAAGGATATTTATTATTCTTTTTATTGGATGTTTTGATGTAATTATTATTTATTATATAATGAAAATTGAAATTGTAATATTTTAAATATTTTATATTGTTCTTAATTTTATATTTGTATGATAATGATTTGTCTTTTTCATATAAATTGTGGTTATTATTTATATGTGAAATATCTGAAAATTATTGTTATTTCATATTAGTTGTGATTATTATTCATTATTTTGATTTTTGGAGACTTAGTTGAAAATATACAGTATAACTGTATAATATGATAATGGATTATTTTGCAATTTTTAAAAAAATTTAAGACTATTTCATAAATTTAAAAAATTACCCGAAATAATATCTGATATTGACCGGTACTAATATAGCACCGTACAAAAACCTAATCCAGTATCAAATTCGCTACGGTATTCATAACATTGCATTGAGAGCTGAAGTGGTAGTTGTCTTTGTATGCAAAAATGTGCTATATGATTTTGGAACACAAGATTTGCAAGGAAGTTTCTTTAGTGATGTGTAAATAAAAAATATTATGTTATTTCTTTTTTCCCATATCTAGGCAACTAAGTCTGCAACTCTAAACATTCAAAGATCCTTTTCACATTTTATCTTAAATTTGCAACACCAACCAATAATGTCTGGCAAGAAGTCGGTGGGTTTATTAGGTGGCATAGCTAAGTGATTGCCTTCCAAAGGTGTTGACTATATTGGCACCGAAAGAAGATGTGATCAATGTTTTTAGAGGTTGACTTACATAGAATACACCAGTTTAGCAAAATTAAGAAAGGTACAATTTTGTCAATTGTTAAAACCTTATTTCTAATCGCTAACCATAAAGTGAATGAAGTGTAAGGAGAGTTATGCTTATGCCATATAAGTTTGTACCAAGGAACAATTTGATTGGTATTCCTACAAAGAAACTGATATGATGCATTAGTGAAAGTATCAAAATGAGTGTGTAACCATTGGATGGTTTCTTCTTTGAAACTGTCGAGGACAACATTTGAAAGGAAATCAAATAAAGCAGATGATGGAGGTAAGATAGAAAGATCCATTGTGGAGATAGCTTTAATAACTGAATGTTGGATGATAAAGTGCTTTCGAAGGAGGTAAAATTAATGCTACAACTAAAGGACTAAAGGGGCCCAAAGGTCATGATAGAAGGAAGTGGTTTTGCCACCATTTACTAAATGGTTGCAAGAATTTCTAATCATGAATCTTAACTTAAGCGAGGACTTCATGAGTGATGAGGCATTCTTTGTAATTTTGGCATTCCATAGGTATAATGTTATAACAAATTTGGTACGTTAATTTTAACAACTTAATAAATATTAGTTGACCATTAACCTATGTAAGTCGACTAATCCCACCAAAAATAAATTTAACACTTCAAATGCTCAAATCCAATTTTATTAATGCAATATGATTTAAACCCTTTACAAAATATTCTTTAGAGTTTGTTTAGAAGATTAATAGGCTTTCATATTATATCCAAAAGCTTATATGTCTCTTGATGAATAAAAAGACTCATACAATAAAGTAAAATGAAATGTACATACATAGTGCTTGTTTAGGTTAAACTGAGAAGAATAGTCGATCATATGGCTCAATTGGTTGACCGATGCTAGTGTGTGGTCAACCACACTGGTAACGAAATAGATTACAAACTCACTGGAATGAAAAACTTCTTAGTCAATGAGATATTGGTTGACCACTTGAAAACATTGGTCGACTAATATAATAAGTAGAGGATCAAAACTTCGACCAAATAAAGAACAAACTCATTGGAACGAAAAAATACGATGCAATCTACACCTATCACTCATTCATACATACATCGAACTAATTTTGAACTTCATCAAGTTTGGAAGATAATTTCTTCCTTTTCTTACTCATGATTTCGAACTTTCAACTAGTTCATTATATATCAAATCACCAGTATACGAATTAGAGTTAGATGTTACCTTATCATTGCTCATTTTTTAATTTACTTACGTCATTTTAAGTTGAGTCTTTAAGTGCTTTCTTCTCCTTTTTATGGTTTCTTTCATACTTCTGATCATCTTTGAGTAAAGGACATTATGACTTTATTGAGTGAGTTTTCTACATTCAAAGAAAACAACATTCAATAATTTATATTTAAATCACCTATACCTTTTTTAATTTTTTTTAGAATTTCTTCTTCAAGAACTTCTTTAATTTTCTAGTGATTAAGCTACTGTCTTCTTCATTGCTCTCATTAGTTAATGTCTCTTCCTCTTTGTTTGATTCTTCTTTTGATGCTTTGAATGCTAAATTATTTTTCTATAAAAGTGTGATTTCTTTTTGCGAATTTAAAGCCTCAGTTTATATGTTAGAAGAGATCTAATAAATTCCTCCTATAGTAGAGGAGATCTAGTAAATTCCTCCTATAGTAGCGTTATTAGATCCTTGGCTTCCTTTTTCTTGTCACTTTAGCTAAAGGATGACAATGGGTCAGATAGGGCCCGGGCCTGCCTAAGCTCAAGGCAGGGGCCCGGGCCCAGGCCAGTGTCGGCCTGAGGTAGGGGCCTAAGGCAGACCTAGCCTGAGATGGCTGAGCTCGAGCCCGCCCAAAATTTTATTTTTTAAAATTTAAAATACAAAATGATGTCATTTTGCTTATAAAGATCAAGCTGGTAGCTCGAGCTCGAGCTCGAGCTTGGCTTAAGGCTCGATTTTCCTAAAAATCTAGACTTGAGACTTGTTAAATTTAGATTGGGTCAAGCCCGGGCCCAGTTGTCATCCATAACTTTAGTTTCCCACGTCTTTAAAAGTAACCTAAGTAACTTTCTTACCATTTCAACATTATTTTAGGTCTTTTCAAGACCTTTGTGAGCATTGATAACATCGATAAATCTAGTGTGCATGTTGCATATACTTTCATTATGCTTCATTTGAAACAATTCATCTTAATGAACTAATATGCTCACTTTACTCTCTTTTAGTTGACCTATTCCCTCATATATAACTTTTAAAATGTTTCAAATTTCATGAATCATTTTACATATAGATACCGTATTGAATTCATTTCTTCCTAATGCACAAAATAAGGTATGTACAGCCCTACTTTTCATAAAAATTAATCTATTATCTTAAGGTTCCCATTATTCCTTTAATTTGGGTACTTTTTTTGTTATCTACAATTTTCATGGAAATAAAACAACCATTTGAAACTATTTCTCATAGGTCAACACTTTTAGTCATTAAGAAAAATCTTATCCTAGTTTTCTAATAAAAGTAATCATTATCATCAAAGAAAGGTGTTGTACTAATACTTTTTTCCTCTTAGTTGAATAATGATGATGATGCTCTTTAAGTATACTATTAAGATCTTTGCTATATGATTTTATTAGAAATGTTAGCATAATAGACCTATTTTAATACTAGTTTTTAGTCCCTAATAGCACCTAAGAGAGTGGTAAATTGAGTGCTTATAAGATTTAATAATTTTTCTAATAAAGGTACTCAATTAACAATAATCAATATAATAAGGATGAGAAAATTACTTACTATAAATATATCAAACAATTAAATAATAATTTAAAGATGGTAGGGAAGAGAGAATGTAAATTGATTTATAGTGGTTTGAAAAACAAACCTTACCTATGTCCACTTCGAAGACTCTTCTTGAAATTTCACTATAATTCTTCTTTCAATGCAAAGAATAACCTTTATATCATTTTTCTTAGTAAAAGGGAACCTTTTTACAATCTTCTTCAACAATGAAGAGAACACTTTTGCAATATTCTTCTAAAATGAGGAGTAACCTTAATCCCTATTAGATCACTCCCAAGTACAATAATATAATGCCCTAATTAAATATTACAACATAAAATATCTTACTTTATCACTTGATAACTCCAAAGAGGCTCTTTTACACAAATATAAGACAATGATACTCAAACGATTGAAAATTACTTAGAAATATGTGTAAAATACACCCAAATGCTTCTTGATTTTAAAACTAATGAGAAAAAATGTATTTATAGGCTTTTAGGACCTCTATTAGCCATTTGAGCCAAAAACTAGTCAGTATAATGGCTAATTGCAAAGCACTGGTCAACCAGTACAATATATTGGTCAACTAGTGTGCATTGAATGCACAACTTCTCTAGTCTTTGAGACATTGAGGCACATTGTTCGACCATATTATTTCATAATAGTTCCAAAATATCAACTAATGTTACAATAAACTCTCGGTACTTTAATTTAACAACTTTAACCCATATTGGTCAGCCACTAATCAATATAGGTTGAACAATCTCTCCAAGTCATGATTTTAACAACTTTAAATGCTCAAATCCAATTTGTTTAATTCAATTATGATTTAAATACTTCTTAAAATGTTCCCTAAAGTTTGTTTGAAAGATCAATATGCTTTTATGTTAAATTTGAAAGCTTCAATGCCTCTTGATGAATGAAAAGACTCATAAAATAAAGTGAAATAACACGTTTATGTATGGTGAGCCTTTTATAACATCAAATTAACAAAGTGAGATTACAAATAATAATACAAAATATAAAATGACCTTAATGAGTCTTGATCTTCTTTTGTTCTTAGTTTGATATTTGTTTTGTCAATTACAAATTCCCACTTCTTTTTATCATCATCATAAACTATCTTCTTGAATTTATGGCTTTATTTTGTTCTTATATTTTCATCAAAGTAATAAAGTCATTAGCACTAACTATGTTTTGTTATCATCAAAATATCAATCTGAATCTCCCTTAATTCAATACATAGTTTTCCAAAGGTTAGACTCTTTTTTATACAATGACAATTGTTAAGGTCTACCTAAAATTTTGTTGTAAATGTTAAAGACAAAAATGTACATTCATCCTATTATTTTATTAATGAAATTAAACATAGATCCATTTTATTAATTTTTGAGACAATATTCCAATTATTAATAAAATCTATCTTTAAAATATCTAATAGTTATTGTATATGGAGATCACATAAGTCAAAGTATAATCCATACTTACCAATTTAAGGTTATAATCACTTTTCACACATATATACACATGTATCAGTCAATTACATAAAAATTTTAAAGCAAAAGATGTGAATTTCCGTAGAGTGTCAATTATTAAAATGCCTTTACAATTTAAATTTACTAAAAGAAACACCTTACAATCTTTTTTAAATTTTAAATAAGACTGTTTACTAAATTTATTTCTAGTTATTTTAATAAACATTATGTGTGATTAAGTGTTAATTACTCGCCAGAGTTTATATGACTATTTTGACTTGACTTTAATAACTAATTCTATTAAAATATCTTGTAAAAAACTTGATTTTTTGTATTTTAATATCACAAAATACATTTTTTGTGATTTTAAATAAATTAAATTATTTCAAATATCCTAACTGATTAATAATCTATTAAATATATTTCAACCTTTATTTTTTCGTAGTACATATCATATCCTTTTTAAAAAATGCATACTTATGAACCCTACTATAACATTATCATAACCGATTAATAATTTATTGATGTGGCTAACATAGAACGTGAATGTTAGGATTTGTAGGCTATGTGGCTCTTTTTCTTGTCAAAATATTTTTGATCCTTCTTTGAGAAACACATATGTAGTTATATTTTTAAAATACAGTCATTTGTTTGCTACTAAAAAATCAAACAAGGAAGAAAAGCCACATTGTCCCCTTAAATGTTAGTTTTCACGTGATTCATCAACCACATCATTAAAATAGTAAAGAGACAATATTTTTAAATGAGTTGTATGATTTATAAAAGCTTAGATACTTAATTTAAATTTTAAATAGGTTGGACACTCAAGGAAAAATATATAAAAAGGATTGGAACATTGCAATTCAACATCCCTTTTAAGGAAATTACAACTATTTCTATTTAGGTGCAACTAGAAAATTTTTTAGGGAAATATAATAGTATCAATAACATATTTTGAGTAAATCACTTTACAAGTCAACAAACCTAAATTAAGTAACAAGTCCATCACAAATAATCATTAGTACCTAAATTTTGTTACGGAGTAAAATGATTTTTTTGGCCCAATTTTAAGACTATTAGGTAAATGCATTTTTCGTAGCTTTTACAACTAATGGTGGGTTGAGTGATTTTACATTGATCTTTTTTTTGTTTAGTTTGATTTATTTGTTTATTAGAACAAAGATTCACTTCTTCAAAAAGGATTAATAAACATAACTCTTAAACACATCTTTGGAGTCCTTTATTAATCATTGTATGGTACATATATTATGCATGATTTGTATTCTATTTACATATCTCAAAAATTGATTATAGCTCGTGTTCCTTTAATTATGCTTTTCTAATTTTGCAAATCTCTAACTTTTGTGAACTAGGATGTTAAGATTATATTAGCGATGATATGGTCTTAGATGTGCATTTGTTTATGTAAGATCATATAATGATAATTACAATATGTTTATTCTTATTTCAACACTTTTGTTCCCCATAAAATTTAAGGTTCTTTGCTTTTGCGTTTTCAAAATTTTAGGATTCTTTATATATTATTTCTAGATATTTTTGTTATTTTAAAGTGTTTTTAGGCTTATGTATAAGATTTTTTTTATAATTCTTGTGATAAGTCTTGGTGTTTAAGCTCATTTTTCACAAGCCCAATATAATTTCCCATAACTCATCAGGTTTCTTTTTTAGTTAGGGTGGGCTAGGATCATAAATCTTAAAGTTTTAGGCATAGTTATTTTGAGATCAACATCTCATTTAAGAGGAAAGACAAAAGTTAAAAAAAGGGTTCATGCCCAATTTTTGTATGTTGAACGAATATATTGAAGCAAGTAAATTCAATGTTTATTTTTACTTTATGATTTAGTTAAATAGGTTCATTATCATTTTTTAAATTAATAAAAAATTCACTTAGATCATTAATTCTCAAGAGTTTAGACTAAGCGATGATTTTCTAAAAATTTAGGTCATATGCTTTGTGGTTAAATGATTAATATAATCTAAGCCCCCTAGAAAACTAAAATTGGTTTAGTTTATTTCCTTTCATATGTATTATTGTATTAATATTTTGCTGATGCGAATATTTGCTTCTTAATAAAGAGAAAAAGAGTAGAGAGAAAGAAATTAATAATTTAATTAAAGCAAGCCTAATAAATGTTAATAATTAATTAGAGTGAAAAACTCAAATATAATAGAGTAAGAAAAACTAAAGCCTAAATTAGTTAAAGGTTTATTATTCATAGTTGAATTTGACAAAGACTTTTGTTAGACCATGCAAATTGATAGAACCCAAAATCTATTATAATTTAAGAGTTATTTAGTTTAGTTGATCATGTGAGGCTCTTTTTTAGCCGAAGTTGATTGCGCATGGAGGTCTATTTTTATGCAAGCCAATTTGTCAAAATTTTTGTAAAAAAGTCCTTTACAAACCTAAATTCCCTATAAATCTATTTGATATAGGGCCATAATATCTTAGGAGCTATATTATGTTTTGATTGCTTAAGTTAATCCGTTCTGTTTTATCCAATGATATAAAAACTGGACCAACCGACCGATTCGACCGGGTTAAGTATGAACCAGACTGGTTTCTGGTTCGGTTTTCACTTTTAACCTCTATGATTGTAAACCGGCTGTTTAAATAATAAATCGGATAGTTTTCTCTGAACTGTAAAGAACTGGTTTCATGTTCTCCTCCTCCGAGCGACATCAGCATCTTCTTTACTTCTCTCTCTAACTTTGGACCTTTCCTTCATATGTTGTTTGAATGCCAATGGTCTTTCACATCCATGGATTTTTTAACACTCAAGAACCCTTCTTTGAATGCTTTCTCCTTCAACTCTCTACTTCTCAGTCTCAAAACTAAACTTCTCTACAACACACAACTTTAATCATTTGTCCCTGTTACAAAAATTCCAAAACTCAAAACCTAACTACAGTGTTTACAGATTTTTTATGAACTCGTTCTAGGATTCGATGAAGGGATTAACTTCATCGCAAGGCAAAAAGTGGGTTTTGAGATTGAAAACAGTCTCTTAGAAGTAAACCAAACAAAAAGCAAGTAAAATCTCTCAATCTCTCTCCATCTCTCTGTTCTACTTCTCCGAGACAGAAACATGGTGATGCTTGAAAACATTCTCTCAAAACCCTTGAATACAAGAATAATTGGTTTTGGTAGATTGTTCTTACTCATGGCTATGGAGGAGACTAGTTAGTATAGGGAAAGATTGGTCCTTGCTTGTCAGAATGTTATAGGCTTCTCATTAAACAACTATTTGCCCTCTTAATTTTATTGTTATTGTTCTGCTTCTCTAACGACTTAATGCTTTGATATAATAATGGAAATTGTATTAGCTTCTTGTTGTACTACTATTTACCCTCTTTACTTTTGTTATTATTGTTCTTATTGTGGACTTAGTACTTTCATATAATAGTAGAGAATGTGTTTAAAATAAATTGTAAAATTTTAAAATAACAAATGAAGATATAAATTTTAATTTTTGTGATATTAAAAATATTAGTATTTGTTAGTCAAAATTTAAAATATTTTATTTTTTACTTACTCTTTAATTTTTATTTCTTATTTATGATATATTGGTTTTATAGTAGTTTAACATCGATTGAACCTTTAAACCTTAAACTTTTTCTTTGATCTGTTTGATATCCAGTCCGATTTTTAAAACATTGATAAAAAATCATGGAGGATAGAGTTTTGCGAGTTGGGTATCGAATATGTTTATCAAACCTGAGTTGATCAAATCTTAAAACAAGTGCCTTTCACGCTTTATATTAACTAATGAAATATCATAACTATAAATTTAATTTTTATTGTTATTTTAAGTTTTATATTAGACTCATATTTATTTATTATTAGTTCATTGCATAATAATAGTTATTGTTATATTTTTTTAGTAAAATATTTTATTTTTACTTATTCTTATAAGTTTTACTTCTTATTTATTATATACTGGTTTTATAACGATTCACTACCGGTTAAACCTTTAAACCTTAAATCTTTCCTTCGACCAGTTCGATGTCTGGTTCGGTTTTTAAAATATTGGTTTTATTATGTAAATCATATCATTTAAGTTAATTTATCAATTTCATTATATTTTTAGGAATTATATCATCTTTAAGTCATTGAAATATTTAAAAAAATCAATCTCTCATTATAACATATGAACTTATTGAAATCAAATCCATTAATCTCATTTCATTTTAACAAATTTAGCATTTTAAACTAAAAATCACGAATCTCATCTCATATTAGCATATGTAATCTTTTAAATCAAAACTATCAATCCCAATTTACTTTTACATATTAATTTAAAACATAAATGTCATGCCCTTCATATTATAATTAGGCCATGAAAATTATTTCTAAGCCCACAATTCATTCATGTCACAATTAGGTTAATAAAATTCATATTTAAAGTCTATTTCATTCATATCATAATTAGTAAGTCTACCATGTCATCTCATATTTTGCATTGTTTAGATTAATTTTGTCTGATCTATATCATTTTAAAATTCAAACCGTTTTCAAGTTCTAATTCATTCTTATCAAAATTTAGTCTTAAGTTGTTTACTTTTAATTTTCTCCAGTAATTGACCTATTTTTATATTTGCATTCATTCATCTCATTTTTCTTTAATTTTTCTTAACAAATGTAAACCTAGCATAAAGCGAAGTAATTTTTTTGACGAATTGCGAGGTGCTTAAATCTTTTCAGTTTGTAATCAACCTTTAAACTTCTTTTACTTTTAGAGGTCGATTAGTTTCACTTATATTTTTTATTGTGATATTTAATTTTCATTTCTTATTTTTTAGTTTATGTTTTCCTTTCAAATAAAAATAAAATTTTGTTTGATTGTTAATGTTTAATAATTATATATTATATAATACTTAAAGATAAATTATTTTAATGAATCAATGAATCAATTAAATTTTATTTTAATCTCCTTATATAATATTAAAAACTATCAACAAAGATATTGTATTTTATTAAAATAAATAATGAATAATAAAAAATATTTAGTTATGATTAAACAATTATTTTAATAGAATTCTAACTATTATTGAAAATTTTTATTTAAAATTATATATTTTGAAGATATTTTAAAATTAAATTATATTTATTAATAGTTATTAAATTAAAATTATTAATTAATATAATTAAGTTAGTAAATTATATTTATTTATATTTATATTAATAATTAATGTTAAATAATTAAATATGTAATAATGAACTCATAATTCTTATTAATAATTAATATTAAATAATATATATTTAATTAATAGTAAATCATATTATGAAAAAACAGAAATAGAAAAAAATCACTTTTTATGGTTTTTATAATTTATGAAAATTGGGAGAAACAAAAGCTAAAAACAAAAACTATGAACTCAATCAAACATATTTTTCTACTAAATTTAAAACAAAAACTGAAAACTATAATCATAAATAAAAATATATACCATCAGTGACGGAGCCAGGAATTTAAGATAGGAGGGCCCAAATAAAATATAGATTTCACAAAAATTTTCATATCAAAACT
>JAOQMS010000005.1:37630059-37649323 GCA_027563885.1 Erythroxylum longipes | reverse complement strand
ATATAAGATAGTACTTTTGGGCTCTGATACCACATAAATGTAACACCCCACTCCCGCTGGACCCGAACCCGATATCGATGGTGGGCGCGGGGCACGGATTCGGATATCACCATCGATATCCGGTTTGGGTCCAGCGGGAGTGGGGTGTTACAACTACTGACTAAACTATCCTTGATTAGAACATGTTACAGCAATATCAAAACGTAACAATCTTTATACAAGATAACTTTAGATTAAGTCAAAGGAGCATTTATACAATAATCACAATGAGAATTTTCATAGACATACAAGTATAAAAGATAACTTTAGATCAAGTCAAATGAGCACTTATATAATAATCATAATGAGAATTTTCATAGACATACAAGTAATGTATTAAATAGAATTCTCATATAAGGTTAGTTTAGTAAATTTATTCTCTAACACCCACATATTTATTTACGTATCTTCATACTTTTATTTATGAGATCGACTACTTCCCTCATTAGAAAAAAGTATGCTAAACTTTTTACGTTTTATTAATGTCTAATTTTAATAGAACAATGAATATGAACAATTTAGGGATAATACATAAATTTCATATAAATCTTATAATTATAATCTTATTATAGTTTCATTTATAATATATATTTATTATATAGACTTTATCATATATATCTGAATACGTATAATATAAAGAATGCCTTTAAATTATTATATCATTAAACTACAACTAATTAATTGATTGTAGGACATAAACCAACACATACATATTCTTATTCACGTGATTTGCAATTACAATATACATAACTCATAATTTTTATCAAAATTTGAGGTCTTATAGTATGTTACTTCTCAAATTTGGATTAAAATGTCTCTAATTCATGCACTTCACATTTTTAACTTACATATAGTAACGTTTAATGCTCGTGTATGTATTGAAGTTAGAATTGTTTCTCGTTTACGTAATTGTAATTAGTAGTATATGATTTTGATATTATACTGTAGAAAAATATTTAATATACATGAATTTCAAAATAATTAATATTAAGAGTGAAGGATGCTTTAATGTTTGTAACTTTAAAATTTATTTATTATAATATAAAATTATTTATAGTATAACATTTTAAAATTAGAACTAGCTGCTTCCAGAATTGATCATTTTAAATCATATCGAATGAATCACAAATAGACTCACAATCCAAAACTCGAAATTGAAAAGATCCAACATTAATTAGAAGAACGTAGTAAATGAGCCCAAAGTTCCATCCAAGGGAAAATAGGTAATACAATCACAGTTAAGGCATGTGTGCTCAAATACTGGGTGTCATGCTTACCTTGCCATCTTCTTACTGTATGGGCTTTAGAATGTAGACATTTTGTTGAAACGTAGTCCTCGATATCGAAAATTGATTGCAATTTCAACATCTCGAAGACAATCTGCAGTAACTCTATTAGAAATTAAAAAAAAAAAAATCTCAATTCTCAACCAAACTTTTCGCAAGCTTAACCCTGGTAACTAAGGATTATGATGCCCATCGAGGCACTAAATCTGACTGAAGTATTGATGGCAACATGACCAGGCAGATTTAACGGATATTAGTTCAGGAATGGCATGTTCAGGTTCCATTCATTTTTAAGCTTGAGATTTTAATTAATTCAACATCGATTTAAAAGTATGATCAAATTTGTGCCCGACCCTTCTATAAAACAATCCCGATTTGAAAAGTTTATAACAGATCTGGAAGTAGAATAAATCACATAAAGAAAACATTATTCTTTAGGAGGACTTCAGCATCAATTACATAACGCAATCCCTTAAAGCTGATATAATTGACTTACTGACAAACTACAATGCGTAAAACCTGACTTCGCTCAAGCTTAACCTCGTTTATCACATAATCCATAGAATACAACGACGGCTCGTTTATGATTAAAAGAAACTTCGACTTAACACTTGCCATACACATCGGTCCATTTGTAGCCCAGGCTGTGCACCGCACGACTAAACTTAAATTCAAACTCATAGCCAATCAAGTTATTGCATCGGAAAACGAATAAAATACCTACAGGTACTAGATAAACTACAGTGAGCACGAAAGCTCCTGACAAGTGATAAATATATAGAAGAAGAAAAACAAAATATGAGAATAAATAACTTAACTTTTAACAACTGACATCCTGAAGTGCAACAAACTTCAACAAAAACTTTAAATCTATTTATTCTCCTAAAGACTACATAAACCAAATCAAACTAAAGCCATTTAAAAAACAAACTCCTATTGACATGAACAATTAAGAAGTAAAACAAATATTTCCAACAGCCCCTCCCTTAAACTAAAAGAATAATCATAACATGGATTCTCTCCTTTTAAGTAAGTGCAAATTTTGGGTTGATAGGTTTCTGTTGTTTAGTCAATGGGTAGATAACCAGAATTTACAACCTTTGAGATTTAGTCGACTTCTCACTCGATTACTCTTAACATTTGTGTCATACAATCTAATCTTATTACGTGCTAAGTTATTTATTTATCACCTACTAAGTCATTTATAGTATTGTATCTCTAAATCGGCGGCATATCTGTTGGATGTATCTCAGAAATTAATCATAACATGAATTCTCTTTTTTATGCAAGTACAAATTTTGGGTTGATAGGTTTTTGTTGTTTAGTCATCGTCTGAGACAACCAAATTTACTTCCCTTGATATTTAGTAGGCTTCCACTTCATCATTAGGACACGTTGGTAGGACGACCACCATCCCATTTTTTACTTAGTAGGCTTCCATTTCAAGATGGGAATAAATTGAGGTTATTCGATAAAGTATATAATACTTGATAAACTGGGGTCATTCGATAAATTGGGGCTATTCGATCTAGGAAACGTTGGCAGGTACGACCACCATCCCATTGGTTGATAGGTTTATGTTGTTCAGTCAATGTAGAGACAACCATAATTTACTATCTTTGAGATTTAGTCGGCTTCCACTCAATTACTCTTAACATTTGTGTCCAGTAATTTAATCTTAACACATATTAAGTCATTTATTTATCAAATACTAAGTCATTTATAGTACCGCATCTCTAAATCGGCAGTGTATTTGTTGGATGTGTCTCATAGAATAATCATAACATGGATTTGGTAGGCTTCCATTTCATGATGGGAATAAATTGGAACTATTCGACAAAGTATATAATACTTAATAAATTGTGGTCATTCGATAAATTGGGGCTATTCGATCTAGGAAACGTTGGCAGGTACGACCACCATCCCATTTGGTTGATAGGTTTCTGTTGTTCAATCAAAGTCAATATGGAGACAACCATAATTTACTACCTTTGAGATTTAGTCGACTTCTCATTCAATTACTCTTAACATTTGTGTCAGGTAATCTAATCTTTAACCTATTAAGTCATTTATTTATTACCTACTAAGTCATTTATAGTACTACGTCTCTAAATCAGTGGCGTATTTGTTGGATGTGTCTCAAAGAATAATCATAACATTGATTCTCTTTTTTTATGTCAGTAAAGTTTTAGGGTTAATAGGTTTCTGTTGTTCAGTCAACATCGAAACAACCAAAATTTACTACCTTTGAGGTTTAGTAGGCTTCCACTTCATGATAGGAATAAATTGGGGCTATTCGATAAAGTATATAATACTTAATAAACTGGGGCCTTTAGTTCTAGGACACGTTGTTAGGACGACCACCATCTCATTCCCACTTAGTAGGCTTCCACTTCATGATGGGAATAAATTGGGGCCATTTGATAAAGTATATAATACTTAATAAATTAGGGTCGTTCAATAAATTGGGGTCATTTGACCTAGTACACGTTGGCAGGATGATTACCATCCCATTTGCGTTTATAGGTTTTTGTTGTTCAGGCAATGTGGAGACAACCAGAATTTACCACTTTTGAGATTTAGTCGACTTCTCACTCGATTACTCTTAACATTTGTGTCAGGTAATCTAATCTTTACCTATTAAGTCATTTATTTATCACCTACTAAGTAATTTATAGTGCCGAATCTCTAAATTGGCGGTGTATTTATTGGATGTGTCTTAAAGAATAATCATAACATGGATTTTCTTTTTTTTTTATATACAAGTATAGATTTTAGGTTGATAGGTTTCTGCTGTTCATTCAACGTTGACACATCCAAAATTTATAACCTTTGAGATTTTGTAGGCTTCCACTTTATAATGGGAATAAATTAGGGTCGTTCGATAAAGTATATAATAATTAATAAATTATGGTTGTTTGATCTAGGATATGTCAGTAGGACGACCACTATCCCATTCCTGCTTAGTAGGCTTCAATTTCATGATGGGAATAAATTGGGGTTAGTCGAGAAAGTATGTAATTGGGGTCGTTTGATAAATTGGAGTCATTCGATTTGGGACATGTTGGCAGGACGACCACCATCCCATTTGGGTTAATATGTTTCTGTTGTTCAGTCAATGTAGAGACAACCAGAATTTACAACCTTTGAGATTTAGTCAGCTTCCCACTCAATTACTCTTAACATTTGTGTCATGTAATCTAATCTTATCACATGTTAAGGCATTTATTTATCACCTACTAAGTCATTTATAGTATTACGTGTCCAAATCGGTGGCGTATTTGTTGGATGTATCTTAAAGATTAATCATAAAATGGATTCTCTTTTTTTATGCAAGTATAGATTTTGGGTTGATAGGTTTCTTCTATTTTGTCAACGTCAAGACAACCAAAATTTACTACCTTTAAGATTTAGTGGGATTCCACTTTATGATGGGAATAAATTGAGGCCATTCAATAAAGTATACAATAATTAATAAATTGGGGCCGTTCAATCTAGGCAATGTTGGCAAGATGACCACCATCTCATTCCCGCTTAATGGGCTTCCACTTCATGATAAGAATAAATTAGGGTTGTTCAATCTAGGACACGTTGGTAGGGTGATCACCATCTCATTTGGGCTGATAGCTTTTTGATGTTCAGTGAATGTGGAGATAACCAGAATTTACTACCTTTGAGATTTAGTCAGCTTCCCACTCGATTGCTCTTAACATTTGTGGCAATTAATCTAATCTTATCAGCTATTAAGTCATTTATTTATCACTTACTAAGTCATTTATATTACTGCACTCTAAATTGGTTGCATATTCATTGGATGTGTCTTAGAGAATAATCATAACACGGATTCTCTTTTTTATGCAAGTGCAAATTTTGGGTTGATAGATTTTTGTTGTTCAGTCAACGTCGAGAAAACCAAAATTTACTACCTTTAAGATTTAGTAGGCTTCCACTTTATGATGAGAATAAATTGGGATTGTTAGATAAATTATATAATACTTAATAAATTGAGATTGTTCAATCTAGGACACGTTGGTAGGACAACCTCCATCCCATTCCCACTTAGTTGGCTTCCACTTCATGATGGGACTAACTTGGGGTCATTCGATAAAGTATATAATACTTAATAAATTGGGGTTGTTTAATCTAAGACAGGTTGGTAGGACAATCACCATCCCATTTAGGTTGGTAGGTTTATATTGTTAAGTCAATGTGTAGACAACCATAATTTACTACATTTGAGATTTAGTTACTCTTAACATTTGTGTCAAGTAATCTAATCTTATCACCTATTATGTCATTTATTTGTCACCTACTAAGTCATTTATAGTACTTTGTCTTTAAATTGACGACGTATTTACTTGGATGTGTTTGAGAGAATAATCATAATATGGATTCCTTTTTTATGTAATTATTCCTTTTTTATGTAAGTACAAATTTTGGGTTGATAGGTTTTTGTTGTTTAGTCAACGTCGAAACAACCAAAATTTACTATCTTTGAGATTTAGTAGGCTACACTTCATGATGGGAATAAATTGGGGTCATTTGATAATGTACATAATACTTAATAAATTTATGCCATTAGATAAATTAGAGTCGTTCGATCTAAGAAACGTTGGCAAGACGACTACCATCCCGTTCCCTCTTAGTATATAATACTTAAGTCTCGTTTGGTAACCAGTAATGAAGAGGTGGGAATGGCAATGCAACTTGCATTCCTAACTTTTAGTTGTTTAGTTACCAGGAGTAGATAAAATAGGGAATAATAAAACTAGAATCAATCTTAAATAATCCAAGACTTTTATTTCTAAGAGGGTGTGGGTATACGCGAGATTGAAAAATCAGAAATAAGAATTAAAGATATGATTAGAATATTGTCAAATTGTTATTAGAATATTATCAAGATATTGATACTTATCATAATATTATCATCAAAATTATCTTTGATATTAATTTCTTTAATAATTATTTTATTTGTTTATTGAAATTTTTATTCTTATTGTAAAAATTATTCATATTTATTTAAAATTTAACAATTTATTTAATCATTAAAAACAATTTTATTTATTTATTTATTAAATAAAAATTATTAATTAATAATAATATAAAATTTTAATTAATTATTTACAAAATCAATCACATAATTATTAAACATAAGTAAAAAAAATTCATCTAATTAATAATAACAAAGACAAATATCCTTCGCCCTTTATCTCCTCATCTTTCTATTTATAAGCCACAACTGACTTCAACTTTTCCAATTTCCCATAGAATCTCTGGGGCTTTCCTAACCACTATAGTTTTTTTTTTATCTTCTTTTCTTGAAAATAGGTTTGCTTTGCTTCACCTATGATAATTTCTAACAATTCTTCTTTTATTCATCAAAGCTCACTTTAATAAGTAAAAAAATTTCATAACCATTATTAATATTTGATACCAAACACTAGTATAACTATTAACTTTTATAATCTTATTCTTAGTGCTTGCATGCCAAACATGCATAATTAGTAATTCTATTCCCTTTCCGATTCTCACTTTTTATCCCAATTCCTATTTTTTCATTTCAATTCCTTAATCACTGGTTGACCAAACGAGACTTAAAAGTTTTCAAACTTTCAGTTTAATAAGACTTATCAAGTGCACAAACTCTACGTAGCTTATGAAACATAAGCAATTTCAATGGCTTGGTCATTATGTTAGCAATTTGATCTTCACTCTTGCAATAAAAAAGATTAATGATTCCATTGCTTGTGAGGTCCCTTAAAAACTTCACATCTGAGTTGCATTTCAAGCAAGAGAGAGCTATTACAATTTATTATGACAATAATTATGTCATCAAACTCTCTAAAAATCCTATTCTACATGGAAGAAGCAAGCAACTCTTTAAGTATTGTCCTCAGCCAAATTGCTTGACAGGTACAAGCTGTTGCAGCTACAATTTCTACTTTGTTGTTGACAACGTGACAATTGCTTGCTTTTTTTAAGACCATGAAATAGCTCCCGAACCAAGCATGAAACATATCTTGAAGTGCTTTTTTATCATCTTGATCTCTAGCATAATCACCGTCTGTAAAGCAAAATAAAAACCTGACTTTTCACCTTTTGTAAAATAGCCTATAACTAACAGTACCTTGTAAGTATCGAAATATTCTTTTGGCAGCTAAGAGATGAATCTCCTTTAGATACTCTATGAATTTGTTCTTGAAGATCACCATGCAAGAATGCCAACTTCACATTCAATTAAAATATAGGCCATGAATGTTGTGTTGCTAATACAATCACCACTCTGATCGTAGGCCATGAATGTTGTGTTGCTAATGCAATCACCACTCTGATCGTATCATTTCTTGCAACAGGAACAAATAATTCTCGATAATCCACTCCAAACTCTTACTTATAGTCTTTAGTTAATCAGCGTGCCTTGTCAACTTTTCTATTCTCCTTCAATCTCGTCTTGTACATCTACTAAACACCAATTATCTTATGTCCTTTTGGAAAATTAGTCAACTCCCAAGTGTTGTTCCGTTCAATAGCTACAATTTCTTCATCCATTTTCCATTTTGATTCTTTGATAGCCTTTGCAAAAGCTATAGGATCACAATTGAAAAATAAAACAAAATGTATAAGTGGGTCCTTAGATTGATTAATTCTAGTTACCTTATAATCGGCCATCCATATAGGTCCTCTTCTACCACATTAAGGTCTTTCTCAATTTTTTGCTATTATTACCAAACTTAGAACATCTATTGGACCATCTGGTGAAACTTGTTCTTCATTTTCTATAGGTTGTTGCCTCTCCTCTTTGTTAACTCTATCAAAGTTAACAGGTATTTGTTATTCATCAACATTATAATTCCATGGCCAAAAACTTTCATAAAAAACTACATCACAAATGATAACAATTTTCTTAGTGAAAGGATAATAAAGGTTATAAGTTTTTCATTTATCCCTAACACCAAGAAAAATGCATTTATCTCCTTTATCATCTAGTTTTGTCCTCTTCTAGTCTAGAATATGGGCATAGCCAACACATCCAAAAATTCTGAAATGATCTACTATCAATTTATGTCTGCTCTATGCTTCTTCTGGTGTCATATTTTGGATAGCAAGTGTGGGACTTCTATTCAAAATATGAATGCTCTAGTTAATTACTTCAGGCCAAAAAGTTTTTAGAATGCTACTCCTTTTCAAAAGGCTTTGCACTATATTTAAAATAGTGCGATTTCTTTGCTCACAAACTCCATTTTGTTGAGGTTTGTAAGATGTCATAAGTTGCTTTCTAATTTCATAGTTCTAACAAAATTTTGCAAATTCTTGTGCGATATATTTGATAAGGCTGCCCATTTCTTTCTCAACCAGTGCTTTATAGTTTTTGGAAATTTCAAAAGCTTCATATTTTTCTTGTAAAAAGTATCCCGAAAATTTTAAACTAAAATCATCAATGCAAGTAATTATATATCTTTTACCTCCATTTGAAGATGGATTTATTGGGCCACAAAGGTCAGGAGGCACTAATACATTCTTTGCTCTTTATGACTTCCCTTGTGAAATTTGATTCTAAGTATTGTTTGCTAACAACAAATTCTTCACAAACATGAGATGTAATATGAGAAAGGCCAATTACCATAATTTTCTAGGGTAGAGTCTTCAACCACTAAAATTTAAGTGATCATAGCAAAAATGTCACGGCCATGCCGTATCCTTCAACTTGCTAAGAAGCATAAATGAGTGATATTGTGGAGATAAAGTGTGAATATACTATTAGTAGTCATGTTAACTTGAGCAATTAAGCCTAACTTTGTTCTTTTGGATTTGACTTACTCCATCTTTGATAAAAATCTCGTACCCCTTTTCTTGCTGTAGACCCACACTAAGCAAGTTAGTCTTTAAATCTAGAACAAAAAAGAACATTAGAGATAGAATGGATGGAATTTTCCTTAGTTTGGAGAATGGCCCTTCCTTTTCCCATAACAAGTACTATAGAGTTTCTTCTAATTCCGAGAATACCTACTTATCTCCACACATGTGATTGCTACCAGTACTAAATACCACATATTTAGCTGTGTTTCTTCATTCACGTTACGCATCATCAAAAGAGACACCTTTTTCTACAAAGATGGTCCTTTCTCCGTTTTGCCTATTCAAATTAGTTCAACAATCTGACTGATAACGGTCATACTTACAACAACTGTAGCATTCCATATTGGACTTGTTTACTGACTTTGGTCTTTGATGACCTCCTTGTTCTCTTCCTCTTCCTTGAAATTAATTTTTTAGGCGTTGGTAGTGTTGGTTTTGGTTGCCACAATCATTCCTTCCTCTACCATTAAGTCCACATCTGCCTTGTCCTTTATCGCACTTCATGTCCAAGTGATTTATCGCACTACATGACTTTCTCTAAACATAACACCGATAAATATATAGAGAGACAAACAAACTGGAAATAAAGAGCTGAACTTTTGTTACTCTTTAACAATTGACTTCGTTTCACAATAAAAAGCCAACCTATTTATAGAGCTAAACCCATCGGATATATGCTTGAAACTAAAAAGTGCAACCACTAACTCCTAATAAAGGACAACAAACTTCAATAAAACCACCAAAAGCTATGTATTCTCCTAAAGACTAGGGCAAAACCAAGACAAACTAAAACCACTAAAAAAACAAACTCCTATTGACATGGGCAACCAATGCAACACAAATATTTGCCCACAAGAAGTGCACCTGGCCAATATTAAAAAAAATGCCATTGTCATACCACAAAACAAACCAGTAAAGAACTGCCCCTATACAAGCATTCACCGTACATTCATTACAAAGCTCATACATATACCATCAACATAAATGAGCCAAATCCAAACAAGTTTTTGAGGAACACTGGAGTCATTTGACAGTAATACCATTCATTCAGGGTGAATCTCACCACAGTTAGTGAGATTCACCACAGTGACGTCAAATTGAGGGTTCTTTTATAAAGTTTCATACTTGATAATAAACAGTAAGCCCCCTCTGCAACAGTAAACGCAGAAAGAACAAACTCAAGAAGCAAGAAACTTGGGATAATAAAAACTGAATACGGTGGCAATAAACATTACATAGGCGATCTCGCAAACCTTGTATGGTCCATTTGAGATCACGGAACTGGAGACTCGACAATGAATTTATGTTACCGTAAAATAGTACAATCAATCAGATGGGCACCGATACCAAAGACAGCGCACAGCACCTGAACGGTTAATATTAGGCCAACCCAATGCTTCAAATTCCATTCCTGAAAGAAAGACCTGACGGAAACAATTACAGTTTTGTATGACATTCATATGCCAAAACCAAAAACTCCGCGAATCCGGTGGAAAATAAGGTCACGCCATCCTCGCTCTGTGTTCTCTGCCACAGTTGCATTCCCATATCTGCATATAATACAACCGAAAAACAAAAGAAATCAAGAAACCAAGCCGACCACGTAATTACAATCCATCCACAACAGAAAAGGAAGAACAAGCCTGTCCTCTTCAGGAATATCAGTATGCATCAGCTTCACAACCGTAATGCCAGGTTCAGGCTCATCAAACGTCAGTCTCACCTGCAACAATCATTCCAATTCCATTAAAGCTAAAATATCACTCCACAATACAAAATTAAATTTTCAAAGATCAAGCGCAAGGAACAAAAACAAATCAAAGCAACAATCTTTACCGTGGAAATAGCCCCATCAGGCCAGCTCCCAAACCTCCACTTCTGAACTATCAACTTGCCTTCCTGTAACTCCACATTGCTTCCAGTAACCGAACCGTCAAAGAAGCTAACCTCCCCACCAACCTCTCTACTGATCCTAGCATTACTTTGAGTAAACCCTCTCCACCTGTTGTCATCCATCAATATCTCATACAAATCCCTCGCTCTACAATTAAACTTCTCCGTCATACTTATAGTCTTAAACCTCTTCTTCGACTCCCTTTTCTCCACCTTCTTCTCGGGCACCACAACCGGAGGGTCCTTCAACGCCGTCGCCACCGTATCCTTCTTTGGAGCTATTTTCTTGGTCTCCAATTCATCCTTACAAGGGCCGCCTTTGGCCATACTCTGCACATAAACCCTAATTTTCTCTTCAATTAACCCCTTTCCCTTACTCAGCATAGCCTCCTTCAACCTCTTTCCCACAGGCCCCTCGTCCTTAACGGTAATCCTAATCTCGGGGTCCTCATCGGCGTTCTCGTCGGAGATGTAAGGAACCTCCACGGACCCATCCACCTTGAGAAGCGTCTTACCCTCGGCATCCTTGGCCTCTCCCTCCCACGAGAGGCTGAGACTGAGCTCGTACCCAGGAATGATCTTTCCCTTGCGGATGTTCACGTAGGCCTCCCCGTCGAGCTTTTCGATCTTCTTGGTCTTGACGAAGAGGTTGCCTTCGTCGTCGAGGACGGTGAGGTTGGAGAGAAGTTTGGAGAGGAGGTTTCGAGAGTATTCGAGGCAATCGGTCTCGGCCCAGTGCCAGTTGTGGACGTTGGTGCCGTCGGGCCTCTCCTCCACGATCCACCGTTTGTCGCCCTCTCCGTACCTGGCCATTCCACAAAAAGCAGCTTCACTACAGAGGAAGCGAAGAGAAGTGGGAAAATAGAAAAGGAAGGTGGAGATCTGGAAGTTTCTTTAACAAACAACAAAACAGAAGAGTCTAGAATTTTCTGAGTCCTACTCGAGTTATTACAATGAGAAGCCTTTGTTGATTTTGAAGAGGAGTCTAGAACGTTCTTCTTTTTCTCTTTCGAAATTTAGGGTTTTTGGACGCCTCAACTCGGTCCCCAACGTGGTTGACTCAAATCACCATCTTGCTTTTCTCTTTGGACCCGATTACGTAATCCTCGTCGTTCTTTAAAATTGAGATATAACATAAAAGGTAAATAGGTAATTTTCCTTTTTGGAAAAAGGTAAAGGAATAATATCATAGGTTGCATGGTCTTTTTTGAAAAGTTAACTGTAGAGAAGTGGTTCTGATAAATAGAGAATTGAAATAATCGTCAAGTATTCGAACCAACAAATCATCTATAAAGATGATATCCGACTTTCTATATTCATATCTTATGTAACTGAAAGCAAGGAGATTGTGCAAGATATAATAATATTGCTTGTTTAGTTCATACTTTAACATTGTTAAAAAAAATTAAGCAAAGATGAATATAAAAGAAAATTAATTTATTATTAGAGTAGTGCTCTAAAGACAATCAATTTTAATACTTTTGTACAAACTTTATTTTAATTAATAAAACGAAAGACATTTTTCCTTGACTTGATATTCGTTTATATATGAATTGATATTGATCTTAAATCGAATTAATGAATTCCATGATACAAAATATAACAGAAAAGAAATCATGATGAGATCATAATAATGAGATTCTTATAATGTGGAATTATATTAGTATCTAAATAATTCCTAGTCATAAGATTAATAAGACAGAACATTATTAATCCAAACATACTAACACATATTATACTCCTTGATTTGATCAAGCAATGTATCTTACCAATTGTAAGCATGAGTTGTTTAGAGTTAACATGTGAATGCTTACTAAGAGTAGTAAATACATCGGATGACCTGCTATGAGATTATCATATGGATAATCTATCGAATGTCAGTGATTAGTTTCATCATAGCAATGATGTAAATATCCTTTGACTTGAGGTGCCCAAGGATATCTTGGATACGAATCATATGCTTTGACATCATTCCTTGTTATCTCAAGACGAGGTTGCTTTTAAGGTGGTAATTGGGTACGATTATTTGTCTTTGAAGGTAATTGGGTAGTTAATAAAGGATTCACCACTCCTGATAGAAGGAGATAATACCTACAACCTCTTGTCTGGATCATTACCCATGAGTCTCTGGCTAGAGCAATTATGTGTCAAGAAGAGAGTCTTCAATAACACATAAAGTAATGAGTTCTCAAGACAATAACTAACATCACTTGGACTAGATGTGATGTAGCCAATCTAGTAAGAGTTGACACAGAGCCTATACTCCAAACTAAGTGGGGTATAGTATTGTGAAAGGATGAATTACACGGCAATTGTCTATAGAAATGTTCATAAATTAGATAATTAACTATCAAAGAGTTCGTGTGTTAATCCATTTAAATTCCGGCAAATTGACATTATGAAACCCTTCATGATTTGATTGAATTAAGAGTTAATTCAAGTGCCTAAAAAAACTGAGAACCTAAGGGTCACACGCATAAAAGATCAGATAAAAACAAAGTGTGTATGACCATTTTAAGCAGGCCATGATCGTGACGAGAGGCCACGAAATGGTATATAAGTGGGTTCTTGTACACGAGCTTGTTCCACTTCTTACACACTTAAGTGAGAGAGAAAGGGCTCTAGAAGAGTTCTAGAAAGAGTGAGAAGTCTTAAGTTATTTTTATTTAATTTTTGCAATTGTGGTATAAATTAACATGTCTATAAGATAACCTTGATCTTATCTCCCATTCGAACATATACTTGAATTCATCAAGTTTAGTGTTCTAACCCCTTACACATTGTTTCATCTTCTATCTTTGCATGTTCTTGGGAGATTAAGGAAGGGTTTGGTGTTTGCAACAACCCAAACAAGGAGAAGAAACAAGAAAGGAGGAGAAACAAAGGTAAAAATGTTTTTATATTACATGTTCTTTGCATATCCTTACATGCATATATGATCTTGTAGTTTTCAGGTTGTCATGGTGTTGGAATCTTGATTTCGACACTTCCGCTGTATATGCATATATGTGATGCATGCAACCATGGCTAAACCCAACAGTAGTATTAGAGCAAGTTTATGCATGTGATAGATGATGTATTGAACATATGCAAAGTGTTTACTGGGTTGTGACTGACATGCATATTGTTTTGGAATAACTCGTGTAAAATCTAAAAAATTTTTCTGATTTTCTTTTGCAAAATGTTTATAAGATGTTATATTATGTTCCTGCTAAAGGAAATTGCAATTGAATATCATTTGCTATTTTACTTCGAATTAATATCCAGACTGTTCATATGTTGATCTCTAGGAATTTCTGGAAAACAGAATGCATGTGCTGACTTTGAAAATTTCGTAATAATTCTAGAATTGTTTTTTTTTCTGTTTTTCTTTCACATAAATATTTATAAATTGTTATATTATTTTTTTGTAAAAACAAAATTCAATTGCATGTCATTTGCTATTTTATTACGAACTTAGTTTCAGCCTGATGCATGTATAAAATTATGAAAATTCTAGAAATGTGATGAACATGCATGTATGTAAATTATATATTAATTTTTATAAAAATTGTTTTTATAAATTTTATGCATGCACTTGCAAGATGAGATGTTGCCACGTGTATGAGATACATGTAACTTGTTGTTAAAGTGGTTATCTTATGCATGCATGATGTAATGTTTGATTAGTGTTAGAAGTAATGTGACAAGTGTCATACACGTGTAATGTATTAGCTTATCCCTATTAATTAATAAATAATTTCTAAGAATTAGGTTCTGTAATTTTTTATTAGACACATTTAGAATGTATATAAGACTCTGGAATTTTTCCAGAATTTATTGAATTTGATTCAATTAATAAATAAAGTCAAAGTCAACATTAATCAACTTTCAAAAAGTTGATGGAGTTGACTTACTTAATGACTTATAATGTATGTAGTTCGGTTATAAGACCTAAATAAGGTTCTTATGTGCTAAGAAATGTATTATTTTGATGACAATAACATGATTAATGCATGTGCTTAAAATTAAGGTTCTGGAAATTTTTCGAACGTCGAATTGGTCTATTTAGTGTCTAGTAGGTTAACTTATTTATCTTAACGATTTTGGCCATCAAGATAATTTTGGCATATGTTGAAATTGTTTAGATAAATTTAAGATGACCTAAGGATATTCTAGATGACTAATTGATGTATAGAAATTTTAGAAACCCTAGAGATTAATTTAGAATTAATCCAAGTAAAGCATAGCATTTATAGTGTGACTAGAAAAGGCATATATAAAAGGATTAAAGTGTTTAATTTGGACATTAAAATAATTGAATTTTAGGGTTCCTAATCGAATCACATTCATAATTTGGATTAGCCAAGACATAACACTAGTACCTGATTAGGTTCAAAAGTTGAATCGAATCACGGACTTTAGATACATAGCCAAGTCATAACCTTAATTAAACTCCCTTTGTGTGATACATGCAATTCAATTGAGATGTCCATAATCAAAATGTATATGTGATATACATAATCAAGATCATCTAAGTATTGATGAGACCAAAGGATAATTCCCTCAACCAAATATTAGGACTTACGTCTTCCATTGATATGCCAAGAACCAGAGTTCTTTTAGAGTTAGGTTGTTGGGCAAACCCAAGCCCGCTCTACACGAATATGTTCAAATCATGGAAATTAGATTTCCTTATTAAGGGGTTGGTCCTAACTAGAAGCGTTGATTTGTTGGGCAAACCCAAGGTCAACTTGAATAGAGGCGAAGTTAGGTTATACACATGGGATGTATACAAATCAAGAGTTGATGACCTAATGAGTGAGCTAAATCAATAGTTGATAGCACAAGTCAATAGTTGCATAATTGAATGTAATTGGTATGAATGATACCTGCCAAAAAACCTAACGTGGCTTGTTGGGCAAACCCAAGGTCATTCTTGGTAATATCGGATATCGACCCATTAAGAAAACTATAAGTTTTTTTGAATTTGTAATGAGGGATATGGATTTGAATTAGTATAATGGGACCTATAATGCATGCAACTAAAGTCCTTATCGATATGCATTAATATACATTTTAACACTTTCTCTCGTTCTTCTAGATTATTGAATCACCACAATGTCTTCTAGTGTGAACTTACGGTCCCTAAGATTCCAACAAACTTATGGGACCAAACTTCTTGGATTGGCTACGGAATTTGAGAATTGTTCTCAAATCTAAAAGAACTAGGATATGTCCTAGACGAACCACTTCCCGATCCCCCTACTGTTGATGCATTTGATGAAGATCAGAAAGCTTATAAGAAGCTACTGGATGATAGTGAGTTGGATAGTTGTATAATATTGGCCTTTATGTCACCAAAACTGCAAAAGCAGCATGAGGCTATGGATGCTCATACTATAGTATACCATCTGAGGGAGTTGTTTGATGAGCAAACTCGGTCTGAAAGGTTCGAGACCTCAAGGTTGCTTTTCCATTCTAAGATGGCTGAGGGATCATCTCTAGTGTAGTATGCGCTAAAGATGAATGGATACATTGAGAGATTACCTAGTTTGGGCTTCATAATGGATCATGAATTATGTATAGACTTAATTCTGACTAGTTTGACGATAGTTATTCACAGTTTGTGCTTAACTATCAGATGAACCTAATATCCACTACAATACCTAAGCTGATTAATCTACTTAAAACAACTTAGCAAACTGTCAAGTAGAACAGTAAGGTTGTGATTCTGGTGGACTCTGCTTCTAGTTCTTGAAAGAAAATCAAAAGAAGAAGAAGAAGTCGAAGAAGCCAGTGGGAGGTGTAGCCAAGAAGAAGGCAAAGGAAACAACACCAAAGGGGATATGCTTTCATTGCAACAAGGAAGGACATTGGAGAGAGGAACTGCAAAGCTTACCTGGAGTCATTGAAGCAGAAGAAGGCATTAGATTCCACACCGTCTACTTCAAGTATGATATTTGCCATTGAGGTTAATACTATTTCTGATCATAACATTTGGGTATTAGATACCGGATGTGGCTCACACATATGTGTTGATATGCAGGGTCTTAGGGATAGTAGACCGCTCAAGAAGGGAGAGATGGACTTACGTGTGGGAAATGGAGCAAAAGTTGCTGCATTAGTTGTAGGAACATATGTTTTGTATCTTCGTAGTGGGCTAGAGTTAATTTTGGAAAATTGCTATTATGTACCGTTGTGACTAAAAACATTGTATCTGTTTCATGTCTTAATAAAGCAGGATTTCATTTAACTTTTTCAAGCAATGGTTGTTCAATTAAGTTGAATGAAATGTTGTATGGTACTGCTACATTGTGCAATGGAATTTACATATTAGATATGTCCAATCCAATTTTAAATATCAATGACAATAAAATACAAAAACGAGATAATCTAAAATCATCTTACTTATGGCATTGTCAACTTGGCCATATAAGTGAGAAACGCATGATTAAGCTACACAAGAATGGTAGCTTAGGGTCATTTGATTATGAATCATATGACACATATGAATCTTGCTTATTAGGCAAGATGGCTAAATTACCTTTTAAAGGAAAAGGTGAACGAATGAATGGGTTATTAAATCTAATACATTCTGATGTATATGGTTTGATGTCCATTCATTCCAGAGGTGGTTTTGTGTACTTCATTACTTTTATCGATGAATATTCACAATATAGGTATATGTATCTAATGAGATACAAGTCTGAAGCGTTTGAAATGCTTAAACAATTTAGACATGAAGTAGAGAAACAGCTCGGTAGAAGTATTAAGACACTTCGATCAGATCGAGGTGGTGAATACTTAAATGAGGATTTTTAACTTATCTCGAAGATAATGGGATAGTATCCTAGTAGACTCCACCTTACACACCACAATATAATGGTATGGCTGAAAGGAGAAATCAAACCTTGTTAGACATGGTAAGATCAATAATGGGCTTAGAAGATCTACCAAAATCCTTTTGGGGTTATGCACTCGAGACTGCTGTTTATGTGACAAACAGACTCCCTTCAAAGGAAGTTAAAGTTACTCCATATGAGATATAGACTAACAAAAGGCCCTATCTTTCTCATACAAAATTTTGGGGTTGTCCGACTTATGTGAAGCAGATTCAATCAGACAAGCTTGAAGCGAAGTCTGATAAATGTCTGTTTATAGGATATCCTAAAGAAACAATTGGATATCAATTCTATAATGCTTTAGAGAAAAAGGTGTTTGTCTCAAAGCACGCTGTCTTTTTAGAAAAAGAGTTTCTTCGAAGAGAAGACAGTGGGAGCAAAATTGAACTTGATGAAGTTCGTGATGCTCAAACAGACGCAAATCAATTGCCTGAACCCAAAATTGTTGTTCATAAAGATGAGACAATAGTTGAACCTTTTAACACATAAAATGTTCGTAGTTCAAGTAGGATACGTAATGTTCCAGAGAGATATGGATTTCTTGTAAGTGAATAAAATGATATATTGCTCATAGAGGACAATGAGCCCACAACCTATGAAGAGGCTTTGAAGAGTTCAGAATCTGAAAATTGGCTTCAAGCCATGAATTTCGAAATGGATTCCATGTATTAAAACTAAGTATGGACTTTGGTTGACCAACCTGAAGGGTTAAAACCAATAAGGTGCAAGTAGATTTTCAAGAAGAAAATTGACATGGAAGGTAATATGATTACCTATAAAGTGAGGCTAGTTGCTAAAGGTTATCGTCAAAGACAAGGAGTTGACTATGATGAGACCTTTAGCCCCATAACCATGCTTAAATCCATTAGAATACTCCTAGCCATTGCTGCTTACTATGATTATGAAAAATGGCAGATGGATGTGAAGACAACTTTCCTGAATGGAAACCTAGTTGAGGATGTATATATGATACAACTTGAGGGCTTCATATCCACAGATGGCAGAAAGGTATGCAAGCTTCAAAAATCCATTTATGGATTGAAGCAAGAATCTAATTGGAACATCCGATTTGATGAGACAATCAAAAAGTTTGGTTTCTCACAAAATCCTGATGAACCTTATATGTACAAGAAGGTTAGTGGGAGTGCTATCATATTCCTTATGTTATATGTAGTGACATATTACTAATAGGAAATGATGTCTCAAGTTTGCAATCAGTCAAAGTTTGCACTACAAGAAAATTGCGAATTAGCGTCGGAATATTACCGACGACACAACTTCCGTCGCCTTTTACCGACGGTAATT
>JAOQMS010000005.1:37609337-37619713 GCA_027563885.1 Erythroxylum longipes | reverse complement strand
TAATTAGGGACAAATAGTTACACCTTGAGAGAGGGTAATTAGTACATTCGGAAATCTAGGATGAGACACAATTCAATTAATGAAACATGAGGGAGACAGAATAAAGAAAAAGTAATCCCTATCATTTAGATCCTTGAATTCAGATTTTTTGCAATTACGGTATTATTCATTGTTTACATTAGTCTTTTAATTTTAATTTAATTTTCTAGATTAATTGTATTAAACAATTTTATTGCTTAAACAAATTATTTTCTAAATTGAGTGGTGTCTGGGCATCAATCCCTGTGGAATCGATATCCGCTATTTCTAACTACAAGTCACGACCCATTCACTTGTGATTTTTGAGCGTGAAACAAGTAGATAGGTTTTACAATCCATCAATAACCCCCTACCTATGTCCTTTAGCTCTTTAAGTTTACCATTAATTAATATGTAATATGAGATAATGGTTATGCATTGGCCTATCCAATGGATAAAGGAATCTAGTATTCCAAAAGCTTTTAGGGTTTTAAGTATGAAACTCCAATTTAATGTGTCAAAAGCCTTCTGAAAATCCACCTTAATTATATAATTCGCGCTTAAATTTATCTTTTAAAACCTTTGAGGAGTTCCTATACCAATAAGATGTTACCTTCTATTAACCTACCGTTGATAAAGGCACTTTGTGAGAAATCCACAACTTGTTCAACCGCTAATTTGAATTTATAGGTGGGGATTTTTACAATAATCTTATATAGAACATTACAATATGAGATAGACTGATAATCTTGTATGGTGTTAGGGGTACTTACCTTTGGGATTAAGGTAATATGTGTCTTATTTATCTCCTTTAATAAGGATGCATTCTTGAAAATTCTATGATTGCCTCAGTTACCATGTATTTAGTTTTCCCTCAAGTCTTTTAGAAGAAATATGCATTGTAGCTATTAGGGCCTAGTGCCTTGTGTGGATACAAGGAGAAGAGTGCATTCTCCACCTTATCAACTTCTATAGGTTTAATAAGGCTCTCAGCCAGCTTCAATGAAATTTGTTCTCTGATGATGTTAACCACCTACTCTAAGTTGGAATTAGCTTTTGAAGATGAGCCAATTGATTTAGAGAAGTAATTGTAAGCCTCCAAGTGTAGTTCCTCCTTTAGAGTGAGTATCTTGCCATTTTTGTCTTTAGGGAAGTGATATTTTTTATATTATTCCTTTCCAGGATAGCTTTGTGGAAAATTTTAATATTCTTGTCTCTATCTTTTAACCAAGTTCCTATATCCCTCTTTAATGAGGAAGCTTGGTCTCTATCTTTAACCAAGTTCCAAAGTCTTGGTTTAATGATCCAAGGCCTTTATTTCAAGTTCTCTTAATTTCTTATCTTGAGGGTTTTATCCAGATCCATTTGGATTGCTTCCAACATTTTTTCGGCTTCTATAAAGGCATTTTAAATGCCAAGTCCAATAGCCTTTTTTAAATGTTTCAGCTTTTCTTTGATTGGTTGAAATCTTCTTATACATGAGAGCATTTTTATTATAGAAATGTTTATTCTTATCCCTTTATCAATGACAAATTCAAACCTAACAATCCAGGTTAAATAGTTGTTGAATCTGAAGCTATATCTTCTAATTTTCAAATTGTATATACTCAGGACTAATATTAGAGTGTGATCTAATAAGAGATGGTTATTGAAAATAGCCTTTCCTTTTCAGAATCTCTGAGGCTATAGATCATTATCCAAAATCCAAAACCTGTCCAGTTTATTCCTAATCAACCACTTCCCTTTCTATTTATTTATCTATGTGAATGTCTATGCACATTTCCTTAACTCCTCTAAATGGTTCCTTGGGTAGGTAGTATCTCTCTTAACTTCACTGTCATTTAACATGCATTTGAAATCCCCAACAATCATTTAAGCATCATTCATATTGTCTCCTAATTTGTTTAGAGAATTCCACAAGGAGTCTCTTTAAAAATTATGATTGAAGGCATAAATAAATGTGACTTGATAATTGATGTCAGATTTTTCATTCAGACTTTAATGTGAATTAATTGTTGCTCCATTGACAAAGGCTATACCTATAATTCCTTTATATCATAAGGCACTACAATTATACCATTGTAATCACAATCCAAGTTAGTAAGGACATTCTAACCTCTCCTTAGGAACGTAGGTTTCCTTCCTTCAATATCCTTTATTTTTGTTTCTAAGAGTCTTAACAAAATAGGCTTGGCTTCCTTGATATAGTCTACTATCATTTGTTGTTTATTAGGACTATTGAGCCCTCTAGTATTCCAACATTAAATAGTCATTAGGGAGAGGATGTTGAGGCTTTTTTCTTCTTTTTAGCACTTTTTCTGGTAACCCTATAGACATGTTCCTTCTCTTTTGGTTTAGTATTCATAGTTTCCTTAGTTGTAATTGTTTTCTCGTGACCTAAGGAAGGGAAGTTATGTAGTTGGGAGCCCAATGAGCTTGTTTCCTTAATGGTATTCTTCTTCTTATCATCCTTAGTGAGGCGATAGTTTTCCTATATCTTCACCTCCTCTCTGCCCATATTACTAGTTCCTTCAATCTCCATTACGTTAGTTCCTCCCTTTACATTTGATTTGTCCAATCCACCATCAATCTATATGTCCTTTAGGGTGTTGGTATCCAAATACCCATCCTCTCTTGTTTTTAGGCTAGTAGCCTCTCCCTTCTTAAGTTTCCTACCAGTAAGATTCTATAGCTGTTTAGGCTCAAGTACTTTAGGTTTCTAGTTGTAAAATATTAGCATCTGATCCTTAAATGGAAAACCCTCCTCATTTAGTCTTAGGAAGGGGATTATTTCCGGTAGTTCTTTAGCATAATCCACTAGGAGGCAAAAACTTGCACAACTAACCCTCTTTAGAGTTGTTGTGGGTTCATCTATGTATAAAGGGTCCCTTATATAGCTCCTTAGATGACTGACTCTTAATGGTCCAATATTCTAATAGAATATTATGAATATTACCCTAAACATGTCTCTTTTTCTACTTAAGATCTTTTAGTTTCTGCCCTAGTTTCTAGGACTAGAGGAGCGGGGTTCTGGATTACAAAACCATGGTCTAGATTCAAATATTCCTTGAGCCATTAGGAGGGAGCTGAATTTAAATAAGAAATATTGTGATCATTTAACAGTACCACCGTAATCCCAAGTTTTTCCATTGTTTTGCAGCCCAAGAATCCAGAGCTTGAAAGTATGGTCATCGGAGTTTTTTTTGTTTTCCAAATTGGATTAATTCATTACATTTCTTGCTACTTAATGAAAGAGAATTACACAATCTAATGGTTGATGCAAGCCATGCATCTGAGAATTCACAGTGACCTTAGCCACAAGCACTTGCTTCCCGTAATTGCAATTCTAAATATAAATTTGTAACAACTTTATAATAACTAGAAATTCAATATTTGAATTCTTTCTTGCTCATTCTAAAATTTAAAAACAACTAATTCTTGAATTTTTTAAAATTAGGTCTGTCACAAGTTTTTAGAATTGACAATACCAATTTTAATTCTATGAATACCTAAGGCAACTTGTACATAATTCAGGAGTATTAAACCCAAAGTTGGTGGGCAAAAGAAAACACAAAGTGGGTACATTTTGGCAAAATCTACATTTCAGAATAAATTGAATAATGGAATAAAGACAACTTTAGAACTTCATAAGTACATGAGATAACTATCGATCACACTGGTAGAATCTTTCATATCTTCATTCAGAATATTGGTCCAAACAACCGAAGAAGTTATTTTTCTCAACCAACCAGCCCAGTACTAGTAGCTGCAGCATGTACCTTGGCACAGCTTCTGGGTTGAATCATAAAGAACAAGAAACCATATGCCTCTTGTAAGAAAAATCCTGAACATAAAAAAGCAAGCTCTTCATGCTCCGAATTAAGCAAGATGTCCTAATGTATTTCACAAAAATGAACTGATCTAGGTCATGTTCTCTTGGGGATATGATATATCCATGAGAAATCTTATACAGTGATACTTTTGCCCAAACTTGATCCAATTTCCAGCTATCATAATGAGTTAAACTAGGAAACAACTCTCTCCGGTACTTCATGATTATTTGATACTAGAACTTCACATCAATCAACTCAGTGCCCTTTGAAACCCTCAAAAGCTTATCAATAACACATTGTCGCAGAAAAAGAATGATTACAAGTCTAGAAAAGAATCATGAGAATTTTCATTCCGAGAAACCTGAAATAAAAAGCACTATGGAAAAGAAGAAATTCTAAAACCAAAGCATATCACTTATCATTCAGCCAACACGGAACTATGGTACAGATGTACAAGCTCAGGATATACAGCTTGTAACAATTAGAAGGAAACCAACACATAACAATCGAGTTGTTGTCTTGAAAAGGTTTACCACCATTTTACCACCCTCACTTACTGATACAAAAATACCTCAAGTATGCAAACTTCCACTCCAGTCATCAGAAAAGTGCAAACACCATCTGAAAAAAAAAAAAAAGAAAGTCAGATCCCCAACAAAAGGCAATATCAGGAATGGAATAAAGCAACCAGGAGCCGAGAACGTTCAAGTACCTGAAAATCAAGCCTCCAAACACAAAAAGGTTGGTTTGAATGTCAGCAAGGTACAGTAGGACTTTTCAGTCACTCCACAACAAACTTGTCAAATTGAAGTATTTTTCTGTGCCTTGAATACAAATTAGTTTGAACTTAGACAGATTAGAGGCTTTTCTATATAAAAGAATGCAACTGAGTATAGAATTCAGTGAAATCAAGCCGAAAGAGGAGGAACTTCAAGTCCACATGTTGCTGCAGAGGCAACTGAGACAAGAAACCTTCAAATAAATTTGTATACTCCTTTGCTGTTGCATCCAGTTCCTGCCCCATGTTTCGAAAAAATTCCCCAGCACGTTGTGTTAAGGCCTTCCTGCCATCACTAATCCAAGATCCAGGATCTGAAGAATTATCTATTTTCTGCCTCCGTGATTTGTTTTTGTCTAGAGTAGGTAAAGAGGATGCCTTGGTTCTGCATAAAGTGAAGTACAGACATTCTTCAACACGAATATTGAAGAAAGAAAAATAAGCAAAACTAGAATTAGCTCATCTGTTATATGCTGAAACTACAGAAAATCTTCACCTGGTTTGTAACTCATGAATGCCTTCATACAATCGATCTACCTGACTTCTGAATCGTAATATGAGGTCAAACAATACAAAGAGCGACTTGTACAGTGGTCGAGACTGCTCACCAAGAAGAGATTTTTCCACAATAGAATGGAGGTACTTTTCATGTGCTGCAAGTAGGTCATCCAGATCCCTTGCTATGTCCATCTCATTTGAAAAATCAGACCATGAAACCTCCAAAACTTCGAACATGATATAGTATTGTAAGTTTGTAACAAAGTGATTCATCTCATCCCAGAGAACCTGGCATCGTCTCAGAGTTGAGAGTAACTGTAACTTTACAGCTCCTTGCAACTTAGTGAAAGAATGTGAAGTAATACAATTTGGCTTCATAGTCTTCCAGGCACCAATAAGTGCATGCTCTACACGTCTCAGCTTCCACAGAAAATTAAATATTCTTAAATACCTTGCCATAACAGACTCTGTAAACACAGTATCCAATGGAACTCTAGCATCATATTGCAGTGAGAAAACATCCCAGCCCCTATCTCCGGTGCCATGCGACATCATTTTGACCTTCAACCTATCTAATATGTCAGGATCATCATACTGGGCATTAGATGATCGAATTGCAGTTTCCAGCAATCCAGCTAGTTTAAATGAGCTAATAGTATTAGCAGGCTCAAAAAGTTCTGGACCAACGATGTCCATTAGGTATTGAACAAAGTCACCTTGCCCCAGTAGCAAATAGCGCTTGATTGCAAGACAATGTTCTCTAAATTTGAACTTTGTGTACATGACATCCAGCAAATACTTATCAATTCTCTTTGCTGCTTCAGCAACCAGAGTTTCAAGTGCATCTGATTCACCATATCCAAGGCTTCCTCTTCTTGTTGTTGTCCCTGCGGCAGCAGCAGCCTCTGTTGCAGCATCAGCCCAGCCACGGTCATCACAACAAACCCTAAGGAAATTTATTGACTTACCGGTCCGTAAAATTCTCTGAGCAAGGGTCTGTGAAATAAATGAAGGGAGCATACCAGAATGGAGCCTGTAACCTTCCCTCCAGAGTGATTCTGCTTTCACTGGCTGACCAACAACAAAGAACTCAGCAAAAATGTCTTCTAGTTCCCCCTCCAAAACCCAACTCCTAACCATTTCAAAAAGTGGAGAACATACTCGCTTGAGTAAACTCCTCATGAATTGTCGAACAAGTGGATCACCATGTTGAGCGTGCAAATGTATAGACCCAGCCATAGCCCCACCTCTTAAAACTCTGCACTTATCCACCAACACCGCCATTAACCTCATTTTAACCATTGGTTCTGCAAACCAAACGGACAATCTCCTAAGCGACAAATAATTCCCTGAGCTAGCAGTCTCTGAAACTAACGGAATTGGATTCATTGCCTGTGCTTCAAGCACAGCCAGCAACTTGTAATAGTCCGTAAGTTCATCTTGCAAGGCAGCACTAAAAGCCTGCCCTACAGTTCCTACATCTTCAGCCGGAAACCGGTCCATACTTCCGCAAATGTAATCTTTAACTTTCCTAAATAGCCAACCCAACTCACACAACTTCCTAACCATAAGTCTAGTGCCTCGAGGAACCTTAACTGCATCAGGCAAAACGTACGCATCAACATCTGCATCGAATTTTACATACTTCCCATCAATCCCTTGGCAAGCATAAAGCACATCTCTCACCAAAACCTCCTCAGATACCTCATTTTCCTCTCTAACCAAATTCACAAACTCCTTAAACGCAATCTCACGCAAATTCTCTGGATCCTTAGTGACCAACAAAACCCCATTATTCCAACCTGTGTCATCTTTCTTAGGAACCCGCGTGTCGCCGCTCAATTCAGAGTCGGGTAATCCCAAATTAGGCAACAAAAACGAAGAACCAGGTGCACTTTCCGCAGACTTCCGATCCTCAGATATGATTTTGAGCAAATAAAGAACTGCCCATTTGTTATTGACGCTACCAGGCCCCGTCTTGGAAGCGAACTTGTTGTAAAGATCAGCAAAGGTAAGGGCTTGAGAGGACTTACCCTGAGTAGCGAGACGGCGTTTGACGGCTTCGGCAATGGCGGCGGCATCAATCGAAACGGAAGGGGTTAATCTACTCTGCAAGATGCGAATTGCGTAGCGAAGAGAAGAACTGAAATCAGAAGAGTTAGGGTGGGAGAGCAAGCGATGAACTAGCTCTTTGACTAGATCTAAAATCTTACGTTGGTCTTCTTCTTCCATTTTGCCTAATTTTTGTTTGTACAGAGAAAAAAGGGTTTAGCAGTGGCAGTTGGTGTGGAAGTGGGACTGAAGTGAAGAAGTGAGAGACCGAATAAGCGTCGTCTGGTTAATTATTATATGGGCGGGGAAACGTGAATAATAATTTTGAAATAATGGGGATCTGATCACATGTAACCAATGGAATTTGGGAAAGTTCTGCTCTTTACACGTACCGTACACCATGGAAACCAGCTTTCTGGTTGCCGGCTGAGTTTTTTTTTTTTTTTGGGGGGGGGGGGAAAATTTAACAATTTAATTTTTAATTTTATTTTTATTTTTAATTTTAATTTTAATATAGTCATTATATATAACAATAATAATAAAATAGATATATATTTCTAATTATATCTCTTCTTCTTTAATAATTGGATTACTACTTTTTTATTTGAATCCCTTATAAAAAATTTTAATCACATTTTTATTTCTATGAATCTTCATTTAAATAGTTCAAAGCCTTTAAAATAGTAATGAGAAATAATACAAAATTCATGTAAAAACGACATATTTATTATTCTAATCATTATATTAAACTTTATCACTAAAATTAAACACTTAACCCAAATGTCAATGGGCGCACAACGCACACTTCGTATGCTTTTGAAAGTGGTTGTATTTCATTGTTATAAAAAAAATTTCAAATCTTCTAACATTATTTAAATAGTCAAAAAAATTTGTTTTGCAGTAAAATATTTGCATCAACTGTTTTATTATATCTAAATAAATAATAAATAAGTAATATATGAGATTATTTTAATAATATATTCTACTTTTATTGTTAAAATAAGTTTAAAATTACTCTTAATTGATTTAAAATAAAAAAGTATTTTCTTCATAATTGTTTTCCAAACTATAACCAAGCCTTCTAAATATATAATAAAGATATCATAAAATTATTTAAAAGTATAATTATTTTGGAAAATAAAAATCAGGTAAGTTTATTACCAATTTTTCATCATAAAATTATAAGTAACATATTAAATTTTAATATTTCAAATGATTTCTTTTTTATGCGAATATATTAAAAATAATCAAATTGCATTCACAATTTAATGCATAGATGGTTTGATTATTAATTTAATATTAAAAAATTTCAAGAATGGAACACTTTCAATATCATACTCAATACAATTAATATTAGCATTCTATAAGAAAAAAATGATATTAGCACGGATACAATACATAAAGAATTAACCAAATTAGCCAATATTAACATGATCTTTCAAGAGTGGCAATATTTGAACTTTCAATTTTTTACAAAAATCATTCACTATTAATTCTATATTTAATGGTACTCACGTGGTAGACCACATCTATAGACTTATTAGACACATGATCACCACATGGCTTATTAATATTACATCAAATTAAATTTTAAAAAAATTTAAAAATGACAATTATCTTGTTCTTTGACATTCTTTGGACTTTTAGGCGGACAAAAACATTATGCAGTTTTGTGAAAAAAATTAAAGGTGGAATATTGTCAAGAGTTTGCTTAAACGTTCCCTTTTGGGTTTTACATTATAACTTCCTTTCATGTTTAATGTTTTGGAAACATATTTGGCTATCAATGAATAAACCAACATGACTGGAAGTAAATAATAAAGTAACAAATGTGATATGTCTAGAATAATTCCTTCATTTATCATTTGCTCAAAAGCATTAATAGCTTTGCTCACTATACACGCAAGCAGTATAAACAACAGTTATGGAATTCTATGAAACCAGATTTTCGTTTGGCATGTTATTGTAGTTGTTTAGTTTTACGCTAGCGTGGAATTAAAAAGTTCCAAAGCCTTATTATAATAATTATACAAGGGCTAAGCATCAATCATCAAGTCAAACACATGACGTCTTTAAAAAAATTTCATTAAACACTTGATAAGTTAACCCCGAACAAGTATGCACACCGTGAAAATGAATAAACCAACCAATGAAGAAGAAGCAAAACCCATATGAAAAGCTCATGGTGATGGTAAGTGATGTTAATTAGCATAAGTTAAATATGAGAAAATTGTAAAGGGCTTTAACAACTCATAGCAACATGATTTAGATATAGGACTTCAACAAGGGTGGTTCAATTAGTCTTGGTCTCTTCACAACCTTGTGTCTACTTCTTCAACTATAGATGGTAACATTGATGTAATTATTCATTAGTAGTTAGTACAATCTCCAACTGCATTGACTACCTCGAGAAGTTGGCGAAAAGAGATTAGAGAAGAAAGGATTATTATATTACTTTTGTTTTTAATTTTTAATATTTAAGCTGACATGGCAATAATGATGATATTCATTAGAAAAAATCAACATAAAATATGGTTCAATAAGAGCTGTGATGCACTCTCATGTGCCATCTAAAGTGGTAGATGAAAATATGCTCAATTTTAGAGTTTTAAACAATTCGTGAAGCATCTTATCATATGATTCATTTATTGTTTTTCCTACTATTTTGTGAGCTATTTCTAAGCTTTTTTTAGGTCTCATATAGTGGTTTTGGTGTTGTTAAGGGAAAAGAGATTTATCAACCAAACTTCTTGCACATGGAGAGGTTTTACATCAAGCCACCTACACTAATGACTACGGAGCCACCTATACTTGAACTTAAAACGCTTCCTTCTAAATTAAAATATGTTTTTCTTAATGGTGAATCTAACTTATTTATAATTATTTCCTCATCCTTGAAAAATTATTTGGAGGAGATATTGATTCATATACTTAAGTAGCATAAGCGTGCATTTGGATGAAACATTAAGATAGAAAGGGATTAGTCTCTTTATATGCACATATAAGATAATTTAGAGAATGATTTCAGTCCAAAGTTATAACCTTAAAGGATACATCAATCCATATATATATATATATATATATATGGATTGATGTATCCTTTAAGGTTATTGGTTTCATGGGATTCAGCCAATTGTCTTGATCGTGGGATATCATTGAGAAATAGGAATCCGTGTTATCAAAAGATTTCCTGCGAT
>JAOQMS010000005.1:37567649-37603626 GCA_027563885.1 Erythroxylum longipes | reverse complement strand
AAGCAATAAGCAGACGAATGCAAAAGCAGACGAATGCCAGAAGCAGACGAAGCAATAAGCAGATGAATGCAAAAGCAGACGAATGCAATGAGCAGAAGAAGCAATAAGCAGACGAATACAAAAGAAGACGAATGCCAGAAGCAGATGAAGCAATAAGCAGACGAAATAAAAAGTAGACGAAGCAGAAAATAGACGAAGCAGAAAGTAGATGAAATAAAAAGTAGACGAAGCAAATGGTTAACTTAAGACGAGGCATAAGTCAACCTAAGACGATACAGATGTTCAACTTAAGACGATGCAATTTTTAAGACGATATGACATCATCACAGATGATGTGACGTCATCACAGACGATACATCTTTACAGACGATACATCTTTACAGACGATACATCTTTACAGACGATGCCTCTTTACAGACGATGCATCTCTTAAGACGATATGACGTCATCACAGACGATGTGACATCATCATAAACGATACGTCTTTACAGATGATACATCTTTACAGATGATGCATCTTTATAGACGATGCATCTCTTAAGACGATATGACGTCATTACAGACGATGTGACGTCATCGCAGCCGATACGTCTTTAGAGACGATACATCTTTACAGACGATGCATCTTTACAGATAATGCATCTCTTAAGACGATATGATGTCATCACAGACGATATGATGCCATCACAAACGATACATCTTTACAGACAATACATCTTTACAGACGATGCATCTTTACAGACGATGCATCTCTTAAGACGATATGACATCATCACAGACGATACGTCTTTACAGATGATACGTCTATGCTTCTGAACATCTCCCCCTTATTAAGACCATAACTTTCTACTCCACCATCTATAACTCCCATACTCAATATTCTCAGTAGAACTTCTTCAACACATTTTTCTTCACTAAGTCCAACACTTAGATTTTATTTTAGTCCTTATACTCCATTTCATTTTAATCATTCTCTATAACCACAATTCTCAATCTATCCTATTACTATTCACTATAACCAAAATGTCAATGAGTACATGTACAATTACTTTCATGTGTGCAAAGACTCAAATTCACATGCATGTATGCTGACATTCAGCTGAGCATGAAATGCAAATTTTCCTCTAACTCTCTCATTTCCATTCTCCCCATTATTGAAATCGAGGTTATAACTCTTAGTATGGGGATAGGATGCTACACAAAAGTTATTCAAGAAGTACCATAACAAGCCTTCAACTAAATGGACTGAAACTTTTTGTTTAGCACTATAAAATCTTTTGAATCCTATCTCATCTTTGTCAATTGGTTAAGGCAATGTGTAACAACTACTTCCTTTTGTGTTTTGATCAATGGGGTGACATCTCAATTGTTTAATATGTAAGAGGGTTAAATCAAGGTGACTCTCTCTTGCCATATTTATTCATTATTTATATTGAATCCTTATTCATTTGGGTACCAACTGTATTAAAAGACAAAGAAACTTTAAATATCATAACAAGTGTAACCTTCTTAAACATTTCAACCTCTTTTCACAAATGATTTATTTTTATTTAGCAGAGGTATTGTTAAATAAATTGAATTATAATTTTAAAAAAGTTACAAGAATTCAACAGGATTTTAAGTTTACCATCAACCTTAATAAAAATATGCTACTTTTCTTCAACGAAGAATTAAGAAGATGCAAATTTAATCATAAAACTAATGGGCTTTAGACTTGAGGAACCTATTTTTAAGTACCTAGACATCGCCATTACTGCATCTAAACTAACCCATTATGAATACTTACCATTATTTGAGTTCGTTCAAAGGAGAATTAGGAATTATAACAATAAAAATTTTGCATTTATAGGAAGATCATAATTGATTTCCTCAATTTTTAGTGCTTTACACGTTTATTAGGGCTCTCACTTATTCCTTATTATAAATCTAATGAAATATAATGAAAAATTCTAAGAAATTTTATAGACTAGAGATAAAAGAATATAAATAAGGGAAATATTATATGAAGTGAGATATTCATGTTAAAAGCCAACAATTGGTTGGATTTCATTGAATTAGAATGAAGAAAATGGTGATCCTTGCCAAAAGAATATAAAAAATCTTCTATGATTATGATTCCATGTGGGTTCAATAGATTCATATCACTTTCTAATAAGAAAAGCTTTTGGATTGTTAAAATTTCCCAAAATCTTCAATAGATACTTAAACTAAGAGAAAGGTCTAAGGATGTCTTAAAAGTAATAATAGGAGATGGAAGAAGAACTTAGTTATAGTATGATATTTGGCACCTAATTAAACCCCCGAAACTTCTTAAACATCATTTCCACTATTTTTGGCTTACTAACTCCCTCAAAAGTGTCAAAGGTCATCAATGACAACACCTAGTTTTGGTCTTTTACTCACATGAGTGAATTCTCCTCCGTTAGAGATAACTTTTTCATCCACACTTATGATTATGTAGACAAGAAATTTTCATTTAGATGAGGCATATTGAAAATGTACCACCAAAGCCTATGGTGAGATCCTTATTGAAAGTTAATAAATAATTTAGTGTTGCGATTTAGTATGATTTCCCAATTGCCTTCTATTTTTTTTGTCTTATGGCTTTCAATCAAATTCAAGTTATAGAGAAAGGACATAATTCTATTTGTTATGTTAAATGATATGGCTTGTGCATTTGTAATTAAGATAATTAATGCCACAATCATCTCTTATTTAATTCCTGGTAGTCTTCTTCGATTTGGAACCAACTCCCTCAGTCTTTCTAATTTATTATGTGACATAAATTAGCGGTCGTATATTATAGAGTGGGAGACTAAAGTGAAACTTAATAGTAAAGAAATAATCCATAGTCACCATAGTATAATAAGCAATAAGCTCCATCTTCTCTTAAAAAACCCTCATCCGAAGCTCCTACATTATCTTTTCTCAATTAAAAAAGAAATTTGACTTACCTTTTTTTTTACATAATTTCTAAAGTCTCTCTTAAGTTCCTTGTTATGTTAGCATCCTCTATTAGAAACTAACCTTGCTTTAATCAAAACTTCATATGGAGAAACTTTTCAATGCCCAAACACTTTCATTGCATAACAATCTTCCATTTTAGTGCCCCAAACTCCCTCTCTTATGCAGAAGAACAACTTGCTTATAGATTCATCTTTATAGATTCTTAAACAAACCTCTTCTCCTTTCCCTATTCTCATTACATCTCAATCTATCAACTTCATTTAATAACCTCTCCATATAAGAACCTCTCCATATTCTCACCGTATCTCCTTCAATCAATTTCCCCTGCTATTCCTTCCTCATCTTTCCCTATTGTTCAAGATTTAGTCTTTCCTTCTTCTTCTTCCCCTCAAGTTGGTCACTTATTTATTCCAATCAAAAGATCTTGACAATAGGTGGTAGGAGATTCCTATTATATAGACAAACTAAAATACATCTCCTTCCATATAGGAAAATGTCATAGTTTCTTAAGCTTTGAAAATAATATAAGCAGAAGCCTCCAAATGGACCTCATCCCTAATAAGCTTCTTTACAAAGAAGAAGCCCTACTTTTCGTAAGTTTAAGCTAAAGCAAATAACTCTTGAAAAAATATGAGGTTAAAAAGAACTCTAACAGAGGAAGATGAGATATTCATCTTCAAACTCTATAATGACTCAAGTGCAACTAAGTTACTTAAATGTAGATCATATCATATAACTGTAAAATCCCTCTTATTGCAAAAGTAGGAAATATGCTTAGAAATGTAAAAAAATATAGATTGAGGTATTTGTCCACTTTTTAATTTCCATAATATCCTCCTTGAGTATTGGTCTACGATTTCTGTAATCTATTTAACAAGCTCTATAGGAAAACCACTTTGCTAGAAACAAAATTGAACTAAGAAGAATCAATTATGAAAAAATTTTCACAAAAATTATCTTAAATAAAAATATGTTTGATAACTTAAAAATTATGAAGTCTGATGAAGATGGTAAGCAGATAAAAGATAAAAATTCTCCTAACATATCAATAAGAGCCTACAAAACTTGATCCCTCTAGAATTTAGAAAGTTATATGTATAATTTTTGAAATAGACATATATAATAACCTTATGGGAATTGAAATCCCTTAACCAATGAAGAACATATGACAATTCCATATGATATAGCTAATGCTTAAGCTAAGGTGAAGTGTAAGGAGACAGAAAAAGAGAAAAGGATGGATCTAGTTAATAGCCTAGTATCCAGAAGGCTTGATAAAGGACTAAAAGGAAATTCTAATGAAGAAAACTACATTGGAGGAAATTAGGTAAACTTAGTCTATGTGGTAACCAATTTAGAAAGTAAAATAGAGGTTGCAATGTTTCCAAATCCTTAAAAACTACACACAGAATTGGAAACAAAGGTTATGCAATATGTTTATGATTTTTTTCAATACCTTAAGGAGGAAGTCAAAAGGAAAAAAAGAAGAAGGAAGCTAATGGAAACTCTTCTTCTAATCATATATGACAATTATAGCATAGAGTACTAGGATTTTGAATAACCCAAAAATAATATGTTTTAGAAGATTATCTAGTCTTTAAGAAACCTTATTTTTTTGGTCTTGTATAAACTAAATAAAAAAGCACAATATACCAAAAGGGCTTGGTTTTTTTTAAAAATTTGGTAATAATCAATAATCATTCAGCCTAGTGGTAGAATAATTATTGCTTTTGATATGAAAAAATCATCTTGTACTAAACTCACAATACTAATTATCTCCTATATTGCCAAATTATAGCCTTTACGAACAAAATTAATACCATTTTAGTATATGTAACTAACTTGAAATCATAGATGAAAGGATTATAATGAGATCTCACCGCTATATTGAATTCTAACTTAATCCCTTTAATTTTTTAGGGGATTTCAACTGTACACTTTTAGCTTAATAATAAAAAGGTAACAAATCCATATTGAATCCCTAAATTGATGATTTCTTAAAGTGCACCACTCTCTCTATATTATCTAATCTTAGATATATATGGCATTTCTATATTTGGAGCAATAAATAGATTAGAAGTTGGTTTTTGTTAGAAGAAATTAGATAGGGACATGCGTCATTGGTTTTCATCCACACCAAATAACTATGCACATTTCAATAATCCTTTATACTCTGGTCACTTGCCAATTCAAGTACAATTGTCCAATCCTTCTAATAATAGAAAAGCTTATTTTAAATTCAGCAATTACTTTCTTGGGGCGATTGGTTTTGGAAAAAAATCACTAGAGGACTAAATACCAAAGTTGAGAGTTATGAGGCTTTTAAATGCATGCGAAGGTTGAAGGTAATCAAGGTTGAAATTAAAGCCCTTAACAGTATAAAATACAACAATAAAGAGCTAGATAAGAATGATGCCTTTGTAAAGCTTAATCTCATTCAGGAATAGTTAAACTTAAATCTAATTAATGAAAGCCTCAAGAAAGTAGAAAGGGAAGATTTAGTTAATTACATTTAACTTTTAGAGACTCGTAACTCCCTTATAAGGAAAAAATCAAGGAGTCAATGGCTCAAATAGGGAGACAAAAATACAAAGTATTTTCATAACTCACTTTTAACTAGAAAAAAAGAAACAATATCATAAATCTATTAAATGCTAAAAAAATTCAATCATAAACCCCAAAAAGCTTAAGTATCTAACTTGTCACTTCTTCAAAGAAATAATAGGTACTACTAACAACTTTACCTTTATTTGTGTTGGATGTTAAACATCTATTCTTGACACTAACATTAAAGAAATAAATAGTGTTGCTAATTAATCAAATCACAAGTTTGGAAATTAAAGCATTTTAAGAAAATTACAATTTACCAATGGAAAATTATAGATAGTAAAAATGTCATATTCAATTAGCAACAAAAAATTAATTTCCATCGCTAACATTGTCAGAAAAAATCACATTTTGCGATGGACAAAATATATGTCGGTAAGGTGGAGGGAAATTATCCCGACAATGACATAAGAGTGATACCTGTCAGTAAATTAGGTGGGAATGCTTGGAAACACAAATAAGCATCGAGGTGCACTGACGAGAATGGATTTCGTCAGTGATTTACTAACGGAATTATGATTCTGTCGATAAAATTAAAAACTAAATGTCATGGTTAACTTCAACTTCAACGTTTTTAATTAAACGAAAATGACATTGTTTAGTTTAACACCAAACGATGGCCTTTTCGTTAAAAATTAAACCTACCCATGCCCACCCCCGTCGTCCATCCTCATTTTCTCCTCTCTCTTTTCTTTGTTTTCTCCTCTGTTGTTGTCACCTGTTCCCTGTTGCCGTCATCGTCGTCGTCGCCGTCGCCATTGAAGGTCTTCTATCATCCATCATGCATGCTTCGGTTTCCTCGCTGTTTGCCCTTCTCTGCGTCCATCTTCTTCCATCTTATGCCACCGTCGTCATCTTCGCTCAATGATCAGTTGAGGTACATGGTCCATCTTTGATTGTTTTTTACGACGTCTTTAGGTTTTGTTTTTTATTAGGTTTTGTGTACTGCTGATTGTATGGGTTTTTGTTGCTAGTTTGATTCTATAGTTAATCATTGGTTTTTGTTTTTTACTGGGTTGAGGTACTGGTTTAATCATCGGTTAAGGTAAAAATCCTATACATGGATTTTTTTAAATGCATTAAAATATCTTTACTGCCCATTGATATTGATTTGGATAATTAGTCAACTACTTCTATATAAAATATATTTAAAAACTCTTATGATCAATATATACTTTAAAGGTAACTCTATAGAAATAATATTTTCAAATCTTATTTTGATACTCAGATGTAACTTACCAATAAATTGTACTATATTGCTTCAGAATCATGTAATACTTCACAATTCACAAATAAAGTTTCTGAAGATTTTGCTTTAATTTGACATCTTGCTCATGACTACTATCTCAAAGTCATGAGCAAGATAGTTCACTTTCTATCACTTAAGTTACCTTGATAAAATAGGTAATGTTTTATCATTTTGCATCAAAACATACCTTAAACCAACTTAAGAAGCTTCAAAATATATTACAAAATACTCATCTTTAAAAGGAAGGGATAAAATTGTCATAATAATAAGGCTTTATTTCAACCTTTAAAAGCTTTCTTTATATCAATCACTCTAATTAAATTTGGCATTTTTATGCTTAAACCTAATTAATTATGCAATAATTATAGAAAATTTATAAATAAACCTCTTGTAATACCTTATCTTTCCTATGACACCTTTTATCTTTGTCATTAAGGTAGGATTAGGTCATTATTTAACTATCTTAATCTTCTTTAGATCAACAATGACCCCATTTTTAAATACTATATGACTAAGAAAGTTAACTTAATCTAGCCAAAACTTACACTTAGAAAACTTAGCATATAAATTATATTCTTTAAAGGTTTAGAGAACTTTTTATAAGTGCTTAATATGTTCTTACTTTTACAATATTCCAGTATATCATTAATGAAAATAATAATAAATTTATCCAAAATAGCTTTAAAACTATATTTATAAGAAACATAAAGTTTTTAAGTGCATTAGTAAAATTAAAAGGTATTATTAAAAACTCATAATATCTATACTAAGATCCAAAAGTAGTCTTAGGTGTGTCCTACTACCTAACTCTCAACTGGTGATAGATGACATTAGAAAAGCAACTCGCTCCTTTTAATTAATACATACATACATACATATGGAAGAGGGTATTCATTTTTTTTATGAAAACCTTATTAAGTTGACTATAGTAAATGCATAACCATAAAGATACATCTTTCCCATTTAGAAATAAAAGTAGTGCTCCCTAAAGTGAAGAGATTGTTTAGATAACCTTTTATTAAAAAAATCTATTAAGTGCGATTTTAATTTCTTTAACTTTGCATTTATCCTCTTATTAGATATAATGGAAAAAGGTTTCATCCTTAAAATAAAATCAATACATAATTTTATTTTCATTTCTAAAGGAAAAGTTAATAAATTTTATAAGAAAACATCTAAAATTTATAACAAAAATTATACTTATCACCTAATTCTCCTCACCTTTGTTTAACACATTGGCTAAATGGCCTTAACACTTCTTCCTTAACAGATAGGCTAAATGGTCTTAAAGCCGCTTCTTATGACAATTAAGAAAAGTAAAATGTGAAGCTAATCAATCCATCTCTAAGATAAAATCCCCATCCCAAACCAGTTGTCTTTCAAGACTTAATTAAGGCCTACTCAAACCTTTCATACTATAAAACTTTAAGTCATATGACTTTATCTCCTAATCCTAATTGAAACCTAAACTCTAATACTAACTTTGTCATATACCAAACTCAAATGGTGTTATTGATGTAGAATTTAAGGTGTGATGTGATTTATATGTGGGCATTATTTAAATTGAATCATAAAGACTTGAACTTGTAGGTAATTAATTCAAACTTAGTATTAAGATAAGAAATTGACATAATTAACATGACAATTCTTTGCATAATAAACCCCTAGGATGGTATATAGGCTGGAAACCTGTGATGCAGCTCCCATGACGCTTATCAGTGAAAACTTCCATGAGCCTAGGAGTTATAGCGAAAACTTGCTTTCTCGATTCCTATGATGTAATAATGCCACATACCATAGTGCTTATTTAAAATCAAACTTTGGAAATCAACTTGTTGGTTATTAATGCAAACATAGTTATCTTGGTTTTGTATGTTGTTGTTTTGGAATATTGTTAGAATGATTGATGGCTAGATGTATGAATTATATAAGTATTTACTGCATGTTGAACAAGTTTGTATAATTATAGATGATTTGAGACATAATAACCCCTAAGATAGGATATAGGCTAGAAACCTGTGGCGCAGTTCTCATGAGGCTTATCGCTGAAAAATTTCAAGAGCCTAGGAGCCATAGCGAGAACTTGTTTTCTCGATTCATATGGTGTAACAATGCCATGTACAATAGTTCTTATTTAAAATCAAACTTTGGAAATCAACTTGTTGGTGATTAATGCAAATATGGTTATCTTGGTTTTGTATGTTGTTGTTTTAGAATATTTTTATAATGATTGATGGCTAAATGCATGAATTACATATGTATTTATTACGTGTTGAATGATTTTGTATAATTATAGATGATTTGAGGCATAATAAACCCTTAGGATGGTATTTAGGCTGGAAACCTGTGATGCAGCTCCTATGACGCTTATCGGTAAAAAATTCCACTATACTAGGAGTTACAACGAGAACTTGCTTTCTCAATTCATATGATGCAATAATTCCACATACCATAGTGCTTGTTTAAAATCAAACTTTGGAAATCAACTTGCTGGTTATTAATGCAAACATAGTTATCTTGGTTTTGTATGTTGTTGTTTTAGAATATTGTTAGAGTGATTGATGTCTAGATGTATAAATTACACGTGTATTTACTGCATGTTGAATGAGTTTGTATAATTATAAATGATTTGAGACATAATAACCCCTAGGATGGTATATAAGCTGGAAACCCGTGATACAGTTCCCATGAGGCTTATCGCTGAAAAATTTTAAAAGCATAAGAGTTACAACTAGAACTTGTTTTCTCGATTCATATGGTGTAACAATGCCACGTACCATAGTTCTTATTTAAAATCAAACTTTGGAAATCAACTTGTTGGTGATTAATGCAAATATGGCTATCTTGGTTTTGTATGTTATTGTTTTGGAATATTGTTATAATGATTGATGGCTAGATATATGAATTACATAAGTATTTATTACACCTTGGATGAGTTTGAATAATTATAGATTATTTGAGGCATAATAAACCCTTAGGATGGTATATAGGCTGGAAACTTGTGATGTAGTTTCCATGAGGCTTATCAGTGAAAAATTCCACTATCCTAGGAGTCACAGCGAGAACTTGCTTTCTTGATTCACAGGTGTAAATAATGCCACGTACTATAGTGCTTATTTGGCATATTGTTTTACTTGACTAATACTCACATATGTTCATTTTGTATAATTGTGAACTCATATGGTGGGATAGGTTGTTTTTAAATTAGAGGGGAAATGGTAAGAGACCTGTAAATACTTAGGGGATGTTTTGTAAACTAAAGGTTACATATTCTATAAATTTATGGGAAATGACGGATACTAATTATGAAATCACATTTTTAAATAATAGTTTTGTAGAAATAAGTAATGTTGATAGATCTCGGATGTATAGACGATTAACACCTGATGGTTTCATTAATCCTAAGTTTGTTGAGGGAGATGAAGCTTTTATTCACTCTGCATGTTCTTAACCTACATATATGGATGGTCCAAAGATCAAATGTCCATGTAAAAAGTGCAAATATATTCGTTTTCTTCCTCTTGATTTAGTGAATCTCCATTTGTTAAAAGAAGGGTTTGTTCCAAATTATTTTAAGTAGACACGATATGGGGAGCTATTAATTTCTAGCACCTCAAGGGTACTAAAGTAAACTCGTCAATTAATGTGGATGGGTTTGAAGGAGGGATTGGATTTATAACAAATAATGTGGGTGCAACTGAAAATCCTTACACCCAAATGGTTTATGACAGTCGATTATACCTTTCAGGCAAATATAGAAAATATTAAAAAAGAACCAAACACATATGCAAAAAAAGTTTTTTGACTTGCTAAAATCAGCTAAACAAGAATTATTGTCAAATTGTGAGACCATGACTCAATTATCTTCAATTGCTCAAATATTGAACATAAAGTTTGAAGGGCATATTTCTGATCAAAGTTTGGATAAAATTTTTGCTTAGTATAATGAATCATTGCCTCCTGATCATACAATAGTTGATAATTTCTACAATATGAAGAAACTTATTAGGGGTCTTGGTTTGCCAGTTGAAAATTTGATTGTTGCAATTTTGGATGTATGTTTATTTTGGGGAGATGATGTGGAATTATAAGAGTGCAAATTTTGTGGTCTAGGTTCAAACCTAAAAAGCATTCTATGAAACAAAAATTAGTACCCTGGAAGTGGATGTATTATTTCCTGCTAACTCCGAGACTTCAAAGACTATATGCCTTTGATGTTACTACATCTCACATAAAATGACATAATAAACATGAACAGGAAGATGGAATAATGAGTCATCCATCAGATGCACTCGCATGAAAACATTTCAATAATACCTATTTTGAGTTTCCAACTAAAAACGAAATGTTAGGTTGGGATTATTGACAGAAGGATTCTAACCTTTTGGTCAATTTAGCCAACAATATTCATCATGAACAATCATAATTACTCCTTATAATTTGCCTCTATGGATGTGTATGAATGAGGTATATATGTTCTTGACAGTGATTATACCAAGGCCTACGAATCCAAAGTATAAAATTGATGTTTTCTTACAACCATTAGTCTCTGAATTGTATCATCTTTGGGAATTTGGTGTGGAGATATATGATGTATCTCTTAAACAAAATTTTTTGTTGGGAGCATCTTTAAAGTGGACTATTAGTGATTTCCCTGCGTATGCTATGTTGTCTGGATGGAGCACAACCGAGAAATTGGCTTGTCCTTACTGTAGCAATGATTCTTACGTGTTTTATCTTCCTAATGGAGCCAAGTTCATATGTGATCTTGCTAAAGGACCTTTGCAAACTGTTAAATCATATCTGGTGTATTTTGTTAATGGATACAAATTTCATATAGAATATCATGGTCATAGCATAATAATAGTAAATACTGGGGTTTGCATACAGGGAGATTTGATGGATTACTATGGTAAAATTATTGAAATACTTGAAATTAAGTGCCCTGCATTGCTAATAAAATGGAGTGTGATATTTAAGTGTGAATGGTTTGATCTAACTCCTAATGTTGAAACGAAAAAGTACAAATCAATCAGCAAAGAAGATTTAGACAATTTGAACCTTTCGTTTTGGCGATACAAGTGATCCAGGTTTATTATGTCCCTTTTCCTAGCTTACGACGAGATAAATCAGAATAGTTGGCTGTATGCAAAGTAAAACCTAGAGGTATTTTTGAATTATATGGAAAGGAGAAAAATAATAGAATTAAAAGTGAAACGTTTTAGGAAGATTTTTATGAAATAAATGTATGTGTAACATATGACGAGAATGAGCCTTTGAACAATCCAAATAATGAATATGTTGAAATTTCATCAGGAGAGGATAAGGAGGGTGAGAAATCTAAAGAGAAGCCTGAGTTTGATTATAATTCTTCGGAAAAAAAAAGATGATGATGATTTTGATTTACAATTAAGTGCTGATAGCGATTAATTTATGTTTGTAATAAAATATTATATGAATAAATCTATTATTACATCAACAATATATTGTTATATTTTGAATTTATATTGTTTTATTACTAAAAAATTCAATAAAATGTGAATTTCAGGTTTAAAATATGCCACTAAAGAGAAAACAGGATATGATGCAGCCAAGATTTAGGTTACAATGATTTGGAGAAGCCAGTGCATTTCCAGATGAAGCATCGAACTCTACAGATGCTACTGCACATTCAGATGAGGCATCACCTTTTGTACCTACTACTATACTATCCAGCAGCCTTGGTACACCATCCAACACCCCTATACTGACAAAGATATAAGGGGGAAACATTGCGGATGAAGGAGGCAACCTTCAGTCTAGGGCTAAGGGAGTTGAGGGAAGAACGTACAACATAATTGTCAACAATTTGTAAGTAAAATTCAAAAAATTTTGTAATACATAATAACATCATAAGTTTATACTGAAGTTATAGGTTTTAATTTGAAAATGATCTAAAATAACTTATTTATTAGGTTGGTTCAGTTTGGAACGCGCTCAAGAAATATCTCATCCAAGTTCAAGGATAGGATAGATCTTGAGGGTTATATATAGAAGAATGTCTCTCATCCGACAAAGAATTTTCATTATCAAGAGTTTGAGGTTAAAAAAATATATTCTTTAATCTTTTTTGTTTTATCTAATTTTATACATTAATTAGATAAATATTGACGTTTATAGGTACTATATATGTTTTTTTTCAGAAAGAATTTTTGGGATCCAAAATTTGATGTTATAATTTATAATGTGGGAGAGGCGAGCTTATACACATTGTAGGGATTTTCTTGCTTCGATACACAAGAATGGTGTTTGCCCGCCATATATATCTGAAGAAATATAGTGTCGATTGCAACAGTATTGGGCATCAATTGAGACAATATCAATTTTAGAGCGCAATTCTGCCAACAAATGTGGGGGACTAGACGGAGAGAGTCTACCCATACACACTAGAGAATCTTTAACCCACCAGGAGCATGCACTTCAACTTGTAAGTATCAAAACTTTACACTTATATCCTGATTTTTGTACTTTGATGTATGAAATTTGATTTCAAGGTAATTTGATGTATGAAATTTAAAATAAAAATATATGTGCATTATGGAGAATAATAATGTTATAAATGTCTAGTGCCATTAATGGTTGTGTTGTTGAGTTTAATTTTTTTATCTAACAGGGAGTAAATATCATAAAAATAGAGAAAATTCTGCCAAAATTTTTGTAAATTGTAGTTCACTTATAACAATTTATTATGACGTAGGAAAAGTCTATGGGTAGGAAGCCTACACCATGCTAGCTCTTTTTGCATATTCACACTAAGAAGCATGATGGTGTGACCTTCGTCAACACCCGATGCAGATAAGTTCATGTATGTAAAATCTATATTTTAATATTAATTCCTAAAAAGTATCACTTATTAATATAAACAATTATAATGATAAGACCAAATACAACAAAGCATTGAACGATAATCTCAGAACTATGAAACTATTGATGAGAGTCGGGTGTATCATAATGCAGTGGGTAGTAGGGAATGTCGTGGAAGGATTTTTGGCTTAGGTTCATTTACAAACACATGTTATTCACAATCCTCCACATCTACTACATCTGGATCTATTAGGCAGTCCGCATCAAATGAGAGACTCCTCCAACTTGAGAGCACAGTAGAAAGGTTGGCAACTCATTTGCAATAGTCAATAAAGTACATAGCCTAACTCCGTAATGAGATGGATCAATTAAAAGGGAGGACAATACCTCATCGCAACAATCAGAGCATCCGCCTTCACTGCCTGTATAAGTGAATGTATTTGATGTTTTGCTACACTTAAGTTTTTATATAAATTCTTAATTTACAGTTAATTACAATGATTACTTATTCGTGTACATTTTAATTTTTTATTATTTTAACAATCAAGATAATTTTCCTTTATATTTATCAATCAATGTTATTTACAGAAATTAAATATAAAAAAATCATAAGATTATGAACAGAAAACTTAGGTAGTAAGTGAGATATAGGAGTAGAAATTTATCAAAATTAAATTTCTCGATGGAACTATAACATTCTAACTTTCGTCGGTACATTACCGATGGAAAATAACATTCCATCGCTAATTAGTGACAGAATAAATAAATTCATCCGTAAGTTACCAATGGAATATATCACTCTGTCGATAAAAATTTAGTGACGGTTAATATTTTCGTCAGTAAATTTAGTGATGAAAACATGGTTAATGTTTCTATCGGTAAATTTAGCGACGAAAACATATATATTCGTCAGTAACTTTAGCAACAGACATACGATTTACTGTAGGTAAATTCACCAATGGAATATTGAAATTTTGTCTGCAAAGTAGCGAAGGAATTCAATAAATCTATTTATAAATTTTCTTTAGCTTATCAACGGAAATCCAAAATTCTGTCACTAAAATTACCAACAAATACACAAGCTTTCATCGTTAAAGTTACCAACATCCGTTTCTCCGACATGTCTTTCCGTTGGTAATTTCTGTCACCAAATTTGTTCCCTGATGAAAAAGTTTTATTTTTAGTCGGTAATTTTTGCCACAAAAACCTTTTTTTTCTTGTAGTGAAGAAAACATATTTGCCTTATCCCTAAAAAAGCCCTTAGACTATATGGTTTTAATGTAAAATTCTTTTAAAAGAATTAGAATCAAACATGAAACATAATCACTAAAGCTATCTTAGAGTCATTTAATAAAGGAATTATATTGAAAGAGTTGAACAAGACATACATCTCTTAAATCCTAAGATTCCAAATCCTTTAACTCTTGGATTTTATACTCATTTCATGTTTTAATCTTATATATAAGACAATATCAAAGCCATTTGCTTTAAGGTTATAGTTAATTCTAACTAATCTCTTAAATCACAATAAAAGGGCATTTATCAAAGGGAGAAACATCGAGAATAACGTCCTTATTATTCAAGATACTTTCAAGAAGTATAATAGGGAAAATAAAGATAAACAGTTATGCTTTGAAAGTGAATTTTTATAAAGCATTTGATATCATAAGATAGGATTTCATACTTGGAGCTCTGGAAGTTTAGAGCTTTCTATCTTATTCATAAATTTGATAAGAAAATGCACTATACCCTATCTTTTAGCATAATTATCAATGACGAGCCTACTAGCTTATTTAGAGGCTTTAAAGAAACATGAAAAAGGGACCTCCTATCCCTTTATCTTTTCACTAATGTACTAAAGTTCTAATTAGAATGATCTTTAGCATTATACAAAAGAGTGAAAATTTTAAATATCATTATAGATGTGACAAATTAAGACTATTCAATTTATTATTTATATATGACTTTATTGTTTCCTTGTGGTTTAAATGTGGAATATATTAAGATCTTTGTAGAATCATTGGATGCTTTCAGTGAACTTTCTAGTCTATCAATTAATATAAGTGAAAGTTACTTCTAACTTTAAACATGTGGCCAATTGATAACTGACTATATCTCTCAACTTATTAATTTCAAGCAGGAAATTCCTCCTTTAAAATATCTAAGCATTATAATTACAACAAAAAGACATATTTTGCGACCGTCAATAACTACTAGATAAAACTCACAGAAGATTCATTTGAAAAATATATTCTTGACTTTTAGAGATATATTACAATTAATTATCTTCATTTTTAGTAGGTAGCATATGTAATGGACCTCCCATTTACATTTTCCACTTCAACTTATCAAGACTATAGAGAAAACAATAAAGAACTTCATATGAACTGAGAATGAAAATAAAGGTTATCAAGCTAAATTTTAAATATGTAGAACTTTGCATGCCCAAAGCCTAAGGAAGATTGGGATCATCTCTTTTAGAACACTTAATAAAGCTCTATACTGAAACTACTAATGTAAAAAAAGTATTTGTGGGTCAAATGGATATGTAGTCACTTCCTCAAAGTGGTTCTTAATCAGGTCATTTAAATAAAGATAAACAATGCAAAAAGAACAACAAGTTATGCATACAAAAGCAATTCATATAGACATTAAGAGTTCCCAAAAAATCTCACCCTCTGTGAAGCTATTGAATGATAGAGCTAGTGCAAGGAGGTACGGGAGTCTTTGAAAAGCCACAAGCCACTGGAATCGAGCTAGTTCATGACCTTTAAAGGAGGATTTGAAGCTCTTGGCATCAGGTTAAAGCATAAAGGGAAGAACTGTTAAGTCTGGGTTTTGTTTAATGCACTGATCTTATTTTTTACTCTATTCAGCTCACTGTCCCCATTATGTTGTACTTGCTTAGTTAACCTATGGTTAACTTGAATAATGTCATAGACTGCTAATTTTCTTAATAATTAAGATCAAAAATAGAGTTTTACATTCAAGAATGCATTACTGAATTTGTGACATATTTGAAGTGTGATTCTATCACTTAGATTACGTGTAGTTATGTCTCTTAAGTCAATTATCTAGTTAAGTTCTAATTTAAAATCACTCTAAGCCCCAAAACTCTCTAAATTGAATCAGTGTAAGACTATCTTTGACTTTGCCTCTGATTTGATTTGTTTTAGGTGAGAACTATTTGATTATATAGGATTGAGTTGATGTATAGAACGCCTTTTTAGGTAAAAAATATACAGGAAAAAGGAGTGGTCATGATCAACAAAGGATAGATTTAGTTAAAAGAAATTCAGTTAGCAGAAAATTAGCAACGTTATTTCAATTAGCAGAAAAACAGTAACATAATTTAGTTATTTAGTTTCAGTTTCAAATTTTGAATTTAAATATCAGTTTGAATTTTAAATTCAGTAGAGAATAAGTTGATTATTTCCTGATTTCATTCCTTAAAATCCTATATATTTATGCCTATATAAAGGCCACCCTATTAACTAATAAAGCATGTAGAAAATTATCAAACACTTTCTTGAAAGTCTGTCAAGGACGACTTCCATTATTTTGTCACAATAGGGTCTTATAGAAAGGGGAGGAAATTAAACAAGGATAAGGAGCTCAACTACCCTGTGATTCATCTCGTAATTAGATCCTTAGCCCAAACCCATATTAAATTGGTATCAGAGTGCGGTGTCATAGGAGACTCAGGAGCTTTGAATGCTAAGATTGATGCTTTCATGAAGTCCATAGAGTAGTGACTGGTAGAGGTGGAGAATCGCCAAAAAACCAAAGATAATTTGATCTAATAACAATAGTTAGCCATGACAATACAACTTGAAGAACTTTTGCACATGATGAGGGGACAAAACAAGGAGCCACGCCATAACTTAAGTTGTGATGTAGGGAGCAGTTGCAACTTGACCCAATGGAGGGAAGGCAAGGGAGATGGATTGGTTGGCTCTAATATGGTACTCAAGTATTCTAAGTTGGAATTTCCCACATATGATGGTACTAATAATCCCTTGATATGGATTCATAATTGAACAATTTTCGGGGAACCAAAGGATGGTTAAGGAGGAGAAGATAGGATTCAAAGCCTTTTATCTTATAGGGTAAACCCAGCTATGGCATTCCAGGTGGAGCAAGAAAAGCTAAGTATGACTTGGGAGGCTTTCAAAGGAAATTGTCATATAAGGTTTAGACCACCAATAAGCCTCAATCCACTAGGGGAGCTTACTAATTTGAAGCAAATGGGAGTCATGGATGATTATCATAATGAATTTCAATCCCTTTTGTCACGAACCATGGACTTGGAACAAAGTAATAAATTAACCTATTTACTGTTAGGTTACAGGAAGGAATTCGACTAGATTTGGAGATGCAGCAGCTGAATATTTTGGAAGCTATTATGAACATGGCACGTGCCTTTGATAGGAAGAGAAAAAGTAACCAAACAATTGCCATTAGGTATCCCACTTGGAGACTGACAATAGGGGTTCTACGATAAATGGCAGCTGAGAAATAGGGAGTTTAATGGGTAATTAGGTAACGGTTTCACGTGATGGGAGCACGCCCACCCCTTTCTTCAAAAGATTGACAAGGTCAAAGATGGCGAAATGAAAAATAAAGGGGCTTTGCTTCAATTATGATGAGCCTTTTTAAAGGAAGCACAAGTACAAAAGACTTTTTTGGCTAATAGTGGATGATTCAGATGAAGAGGAAGAACTAAACAAGGTCAGGGATCAAGAAATATCACTAAAAGCCATCATAGGAATCAAGAATTCTCAGACGATGCAGCTAAAGGTGTTAATGTAAAAGAGGCCAATGTGGATATTAGTGGATTCAGAAAGCACTCACAACTTTATTAGTGCTACATCTGCTAAGGAACTCAACATCCCTATAATTCAGAAGCCCGATCTTCAAGCATTAGCGGCAAATGGTAAGAAGGTGCCCAGCTCTGGAGTATGTGAGGAGGTATTATTAAAGGTTAATAAAGACTCTTTCTCCGCTGATCTTGCTGTTATTCCTCTAGAAGGCTTTGATATGGTATTGGGGGGTTAAATGGTTGCGAAAATAGGGCCAATTGTGTGAGATTTTGCTTCTATAACCATAAGTTTTAATCTTGGAGGACACTGAGTAAATGTTAGGGACACAAGTTAGAAAAAGGAGTAAAAGTGTACCATATTCAAGGAACTCCGACACACTCGGTTGAATTGGAAACGTCCTAGCAAAATTTACAGATCTTTCTAGAGAACCTATAAGATTACCTCCTACAAGGGGTTGTGACCATAGGATAACATTGGTCCCAGGCTTAGGACCTGATGTGGTAAGGCCATACAGATATCCCTACCTACAGAACAATGAGATTGAGCAATGATGGAAGGAAATGTCACACCATGGTATCTTTAGGTTGGGCCAATCACCTTTCTCCTCTCGTATGTTGCTTATAAAGAAGCATAATGGCTTTTGACGCTTTTGCATTGACTATTAGGAGCTAAACGCCAAAATAGTAAAAGATAAATTCCCCATCCCTGTAATTGATGATTTATTAGATGAATTGTATGGAGCTTATTATTTTTCTAAGTTGGATTTGACGTCAAGTTATCACCAAATTGGAATCGATCCTGTAGATGAAGAGAAAAGGACATTTAGAACTCATCATGGCCATTTTGAGTTTTTGGTCATGCCGTTTAGCCTAATTAATGCCCTATTAACGTTTTAGACTCTAATGAATGAGATTTTCTAACCATACTTGCATAAGTTCATGCTAGTATTCTTTGATGATATATTGATCTACAATACAACTTGGATTGAACATTTGCAACATTTGTGCAATGTATTAGACTTATTACATACTCACCAGCTTCTTATGAAGAAAACCAAGTTTGCTTTCGGGAAGACTAAAGTGGCATAATTGGGTCACATTGTCTATGGTACAAGTGTGTTAATGGATCCATCAAAAGTGCAGGCAGTGAATGAATGGCCACAACTGCAATCTGTGATAGGTTTTTGTAGATTCCTAGGTCTTATAGGCTAGTACTAAAAGTTATTAAGAACTATGGTGAATTAACACCCCCCTAACAAGCTTATTTAAGAATAACTCTTTCTACTGGAGTGAAGCTGCTGATCATGGCTTTAGATAATTGAAGAAGGCATTGTCTGCCTCCTCTATCCTACAATTGCTGAATTTGAGGAAGAATTTGTGGTAGAGTGTGATACTTCAAGGAAGGGAATTGGAGCAATTCTACAACAACAGGGCCATCTAATTACTTTTTCCAGTCGCTGCATTGTGGAATGTCACTTTAAACTCCCATCTTATGAAAGGAATTGATCATGTTAGCTAAGGATTGGCGACCCTACTTATGGAGAAGTCCGTTCATCATTAAAATTGGTTGTTTTAGCTTGAGATACCTTTTGGAGCAGAGGTTATCCACTTCCGCTCAACAACGTTAGGTAAGTAAACAAATGGGCTTTGATTTTAAAGTGGAGTATAGGGCTGACATTTTGAACTGGACAACAGATGCACTAATTCTATGGGGAGGATGATTCAACAACCTTGTGGGCTATTTCCTAACCTTAACTCCAATTATTTGATGCTATCCAAGAAGAAGTTATTAGATCTGAGGAGTTGTTGCAGCTATAGCAGTAAGCAGAAATAAGAGCAGCGTGGGTAGCTTGGGTAGTGCAAGAAGGTCTAATATTGTACAAAGGCAAGTTTTTTTACAACCCCACTCTCCCCTAATTATTTTCATCATTTCAGATATCCATAATTCCACCCATAAAGGCTACCAAAGAAACTATAGCGAGTGAAGAAAGATTTCTTTTGGTATGGAATAAGGGCAGACGTTGCAAAATTTGTTCACACTTGTAGCGTTTATCAACAAAATAAATAGGAGAATCTTCACCCAATAGGTTTGATGCAACCTTTAGGCATTCCCACATAGATTTGGGCAGATATCTCAATGGATTTCATTAAATGATTGCCTAAAATTGGGGGTAAGTTTATCCTCTTCGTTGTAGTTGATTGTTTTTCTAAGATGGCTCACTTTACACCTATGGCAAACCCTTATACTACTACTACTATTATTGCTCATGTTCTCTTTGAAAGTATTTTTCAATTACATGGACTATTTGAATCTATTGTTAGTGATCGAGATAAAGTTCTCACAAATAATTTCTAGAGGGAGTTGTTTCAACTTTGTGGGACCAAGTTAGCATATTCATCAACCTTTCATCCTCAAATAAATGGGAAGATGGAGTTGGTCAATAGAACAATTGAGATGTATCTATGGTGCTTTGTTGGGGACCAACCAAGGCAGTAGGTATAATGGATTACTTGGGCTGAATATTGCTACAATACCTCTTTCCATTCAACAACACAAACTGCACCCTTTCGGGTGGTGTATAGATGTGATCCTCCACACCTCTTATCCTATGATCGAGGTGTTACCAAGTTACATTCAGTAGATCAAACTTTAATGGAGCGTGATGCAGTTTTGGCTGAAGTAAGGACTTGGCTTTTACAAGCTCAAGCTAGAATGAAGCAATTCTATGATCAAAATCACAAGGAAGTTTCATTTAAAATTGGGACTTGGGTTTGGTTAAAGTTACGACCATATTGCCAGCTCTCCATGGTACGGCATAGGTCACAAAAATTAGCTCCTAAATTATTTGGTCCCTTTCAAATTGTCTAGTGAGTTGGCCGGGTAGCCTACTACCTTCACTTGCTTCCTACTAGTAAGATCCATGACGTCTTCAATGTGTCACAACTCAAGGAGTACAGAGGGGAACCACCAACAACTCCATCCTCTTTACTGCCACTACTGGAGGGAAAACTTAGCCCAATTTCGCAGGCCATCTTGCAGGCACAACTCAACCTTGGCTTGTAGGAGTTATTGGTTGATTAGCAAAGCTTGCCTCAAGAGGAGGCTTCATGGAACCACTTTCTGATTTCTAGCAAGCATATCTCACTTTCAAGCATGAGGATAAACTCTTTGTCTAAGGGTTAGTAATAATGTGCGGGACACCTTTGTAGGCAAACAATATGCAAGAAAAAAGAGTAATCAATCTCAACAATAGTGCTAGATTTAGTTAAAACAGATTCATTTACAAGAAAATCACCAACATAATTTCAGTTAGTAGAAAATTGCCAACATAATTTAGCCAGTTAAGCTTAGTTTCAAATTTTGAATTTAAATATCAATTTGAATTTTAAATTTAGCAGAGAATAAGTTTATTCTTTCCTAATTTCATTCCTTAAAATCCTATGTATTTATGCCTATATAAAAGGCTACCCTATCAAGCAATAAAGCATCTAAAAAATTATTAAATACTTTCTTAAAAGTCTCTCAAGGACGACTTCCATTATTCTTTCATAATAGGGTCTCATAGAAAGGGGAGGAATTTAAACAAGGATAAGGAGCTCGACTATCTGGTGAGTCGTCCTGTGAATAGATCCTTAGCGCGAACCATATTAGTAAGCCAATATGAAGTGGACATTATAAACACCTTTTACGTGCTCAGTTGTAGTTCTATTGCAGGTTAACATAAGCAATATGAATATTTTGAAGAAATGGTTCTCTCAAAAGATAGTTAAGCTAGTTCATATTTTTTCAATACAATATCTTATGGGTCTTCTCAATGATCTTTCTTGTTAACTGAATCTCTTCTACGAACTTCATTCTTTAATGCAATTACCTTTAATTTTTGGGAAAAAAACGATAAAAATTTGATATTCTTATTACTCTTTGTAATTGACAATTCCCTATGCGCATCTTCCAAATCCATCGCTCTCATACTCTTCTTTCGTATTTATTTTTCTAGTAAGGTTATTTTTTGTGACTAGAAGGTCATAAGTTTGAGTCATAGAAACAATTTCAGCATAAGATGCAAAAAAAAAAAAAAGATGATTGCAAACAATTGATGACCCTCGCTGTAAGATGCATTGGAGTTACCCCTTGCCCTAGTTTTCTTTTGATGACCCTCTTTGTAAGAAGCACTAGGGTTTGCCCCTTGCCCTAGTTTTCTTCCGAAGTTACTCTTAGCTATAAAATAGAGAGGACAAACCATCTTTTTGGTTCCTTTTGTATTGATTATATTATGGTGACTTCCATTTGTTTTTTCAAAAATATATTTTTCAATCTCTAAATATAGACGGGGTTAGATATAGAATTCTCTCATATTTACTTTTCTATTTTTATTTTGATTTATATTTAAAATTTTCAGATAATTTTTACAAGTTTCATAAAGATTATGTTTTCCCCTTTTTATCGTGTTACTCGTTTGTAAGTAATTAATGGCAAAATTTATAATTTTACTCATATAACAAATTACAGAGGCTGAAACAAAAAGGCTTTGGTGTATTTAGACCAAGCCCGTCAAATGACTGTCATACAATTGAGTTCAATACGTTACGAATTAGGCGGGCCGTGATTTCTCCCAAGACAAATATGTAGTGAGATAAGTATATCCTGCAGACAATATTGGTTGTTTACTTGATTCACATCAATATTTAGTAGTAATAAGATTGGTTGCAACTAACAATCTAACATGCAATTATTGTATACAGATTACTTAATCAAGATGACATATAGTAATCATACAGAGCCCATTATCTCTACATAGTTACTTACCATGGAATCTCGTTGAGTCATTAATAACAATGTGAAACTAAAGTTGTTGTAGGGTTGTCAAGTTTTGGTTACCGATAAAAAAAGCTTTAGTTGGGAAAATAGAGAAAAAGAATAATAACAGTGCATGCAGTTTGGTAAATCAGTGCCAGCGAGCTTTGAGAGGACGATAAATGATGCAAGAACCGGTGAGCACATTCACATTGATAATTAGTTTTTCCTTCTTTATAGCAATCCAGGAAGCAACAAATATTATGCCACTTGGTGGATGATTGTGACCCAAAGTGGACGACTGTTAGATGCAGATAAAAATCATATGTATAGCATTAGAAATTGCAGAACGCTCATGAACGTGTCAGAATTATTTATAAATGCCCACAACCTTCATGAATATGTCAGAATTCTTTATAAATGTCATGAAATAGATCTCCAGCAAACTAATTCATTTATGTTATAATTCCTTATTCGAGCATGAACAAGTATTTAATTTGTTTGGGAGGTAAATAATGATATTCCAAGTATACGCAAAAACTTAGTGTCATGCACGAACCAACTGAACGATGTACAGTTGAAAGTGTTGATGAAAAAGAAAACTTTAAACCTCATTTACTGATCGATCATATTTTATTTGTTTATTAGCCCAATGCTAATAAGGACTTGGAGCTAGTTTTGAAAATATAAACTTGATAATGGATCCCAAACTCATCGGTAGTCTATCACAGTTTTACATGCTAAGTTTCTCCGATGGGATTCGAGACTCATTAAATAATATACCATATAAGAATATAGGGGCAAACGAGTTTTAGCAACCAGAGGAAGATGATAAAAATAGTTGACAAGTACCTTGGACTTGCATTCCCACCAACCTAGAAAAGGACAAACTGGGTTGACCCCAATAGTTTTGTTTAGTTTACATACAAGACTCTCTGTTTATAATGCATCCAATTTCGAGCAGGATTCAACTTGTGCACCTAATTTCTATCAACCATTTTGGGGTTTCTACATGGAGAAATTACAGTTGTTGGCTGGTAGCTTGGAGTTATGGACGGTCCTAAACGGTGATTGAGCGGTCCTGCAGTCCTGCTCTGCAGAAATTTAAAGAAAGAAAAAAGGAAGCTGATAAGTGGACTAAGCAAAACATCAACTAACCTCCAAGGCCGGTTGGTGCCCAATGCATTTGGACCACTTCGGTTTGAGACTCGACTGCACATGCACATTTAATTGGGACACATCAAAATAAAAAGTTGTTACCTAGTTTCATTTTCCCTATTTAATTCAAAGCTGTATCCTATTTCTCACTAAAATGGGACTCTCCAAGTTCTTTTTTATAACAAAAAATCAATAATCGTTATTTTTAAAAATATGTATTAAATAAATTATGAAAAACATACAATAATTTACCAACTGTACATTTTATGAAGACAAAATACACCTACACCATTTAATTGGTAAGTCTATGAAAATCAATTTAAACAAGTTTTAGTTAGTTGTATTCAAGTTCCTTAACCGCCTAACAAGTTTTTGTCAGGTTGTCTTCTGCCTTACTAAATCCGAAGCAGATTAATTAGACCAGTTCTACAGTACACACAACCTATGGAAAATGTATTCAAGTTTGAAATATTAATTATGGGCCGCTAGATTCTTATAACACCTTTTGCTTCGTTAGATTTCATCTTTTGGTAATATAAACCAACACTAGTTTCCAAATTGGATGTTTTATTGGCTTTGAGATTAGGAAACGTGTTTTGAAGTCCTATCAAATTAATAATTATCACTTTTTTAAAAAAAATGTATAGTATATTAATTATCCGATATATGTTTTGAATTTCAAGTTTCACCTTAAGAATCTATACGAAGCTTTGATATTAAATCAAATATAAAACTATTTATTGAGTGTTTAATTACAGTTGGGAAAACAGAAAAAGGAAAAGGAGAGGATCGTATAGAAAATAAGTAAGCGTTAAAAACAAACAAAACAATTCTTCAAACGTTGCGTGCGGAAAGATTCACTTTGTTTACTGATGATACAATGTTATATTAAATAGAAAATATTATTATCATATAAAAACAGTTCAATAATTGGATTATTCGTCAATAATATTGAAACAAGACACCGTTGCTAAAGAAGGTGATGAACGATGGTAATTAATAATAAGGTAAAAGACTAGCGGAATAACATATACAGAGAGAGCGAGACAGAAACAACAAAGCCAGGCCGTTGATGTTCTCCACCGATGCAAAACTAGGAGACAACCCACTTTTTCTTTCATTTCCAATTCCGGGTAATGCTGCTAATTCTTGTTTTTCCTGTTCCCTTTTCTTTTCTTTTCTGGTTCTCTCCATCCAATTTGTTCTGGGTCTTCGAGCGCGTTTCGGATTTTGTTTGTCCGAATTCGTGTTATGTCACTGCTCCTTGCTTGCTGGAAATTTTCGACTGGGTGCCTTCTGTTTTTCTCGTAAGTGTTGTGAATGTCCATATCCATGTGTATGCGTTTTTTTTTCTTTTTTATTTGGCTTTGGTTTTTGAATTTGGTGGTGTGTTTTTGGTCTTATTTTTGTGGGGAACTTGCTGTGGGGTTTTTGTCTTGTTTTGATGTTGGTCTTCTTTAATTGGGCTGCGTTTGGTGGTTTAATCTAATGCCAAAGGTGGATTTTCGTGAAATCTAGATTGTGAGTTTTGTCTAACTGTGGACATTGGGTTCAAATATTTGAACGAGGTTTGTGTTCTTTAACTTCCTTTTATCTCATTTTCTGTCCTGCTTTTATCGACATTGTAAATGTCAAAGGTAGTTCTTGTCTTGATTCAGATTTGAATTATTCATCTAGAATTTTTTTACAGGAGTGTTTTCTTTCCTTTGCCGTCTGGGTTCCGTTATTTGATCGCTTTGCTTGTTGATGCGTATAAAACGCCGTTCTAGTTGTGGTTTTGGCTTTTATTTTATGGGAATTCCTGAATTGGTTAGAAATTTCGAAGAAGTTTGTCTTTCCTTATCTTTTTCTTTCCTGTCTATATCTGAATCTCCGTTAGTTGCTGGACTGATTAGGTACTAGAGAGTTTCTCCCTTGAGGAATTCAGTCTTTCTTGTTTTTATTTGATTAAAGATGGAGATTCACTTTTACGAATGATGCTGGAGGAATTAGAGACGTATAATTTTTTTTAGGGTATTTTTTTCAACTTCAATGTTTCAGCTTGCAACTCCATCTAAACCCAAGCATATCTTCCACTCTACTCTTTCTTTTTACAGCTTTGCATTTTCTCTGTGGATGGATTTTTTTTTTAAATTTTATCTTTGCTATTATTGTTCAGTTTCTATTGTTTTGTGTATTAAGTTGACAGATGCGGTGAATGGGTATGAGAATGCTAAGGTGTCATATACCATAATATTAAGCTAGAACTCCATTATATCCATTGCATATTGATAATCTTAAACAAAAATCTTGCTGTTGTGCTTTCTTCTTGGATGGGCACTTTATTTATCTTTGGTTCTGAGGAGCTACATTGTTATGCAGTAGCATGTAGATCTCTGGAAGTTAGGTGCATATTTTGGATATAGAGCTTTCAGAGACAGAAGGGTGGATGATAGTAAAATCAAAGGAATAACTTGTTGTTGTTGTTGCTAAAAGTGGCATGGATGGGGTATGTATGTATGTATGGTGATTCCTTGGGAAGTTGCAATTAGTGGGAAGCTTTTACTGTTAACTGGTTCATATCCTGTTGGCTGTCAACAACAAATAGCTGCGGCTGTCTGTCGTACTGATTCTAGGGTGCCCAAGTTTTCTAACTTTAAGTAGATCGATAGGGGGATGCATCTGATTCAGAAACTGGGCCTTTGTGTTATATGAATTGCATAACTTTGTTATCTTAAAAAACTGATATTTGTGCACATTTCGCAGGTAAATGGTTTTTGAAACCTTTTGATGGTAGACAACAGTTGTGGATTTATACAGCTAGAAAGTTCCAAGTTTGAATTAGCAATGGCACCTGGGGGAAATGTATGCAAAGATGTTCATGATTCCCATCCTACTGTCTCAGGCTATGACATTTCAACAACAAAGGCAGAGTCTAATGCTATACAATCAAAAGGTACCTCTGGCTTGGCTGGAAAGCATGGAGTTTACTCAAATAATGGTGTGCACGAACTCCTTGAGTGCCCTGTCTGCACAAATTTAATGTACCCGCCAATTCACCAGGTCCTCTCTTAATTTTCCTTTGTTCTTAGTCACTTGTCATTTATTGTTCACTTCCTTTAAATTTGTATGCAAGATTTGTCAAACTAGCCAAGTGCCCTTCCATCTTTACTTTCTAGAATTATTATAACATTTTCTAGTCAATGATCATATGGGGTTTATTATGACTAGTTTAAGTGAATGTAGAGGTGGTAGAGTAATGCTAAGGAAGCAAAGGTTGCAGTTTATTGTCTTTCTCTTTCCTATTATGGTTTAATTGAACACCATTACGATAACCTGTGAAATGTTTGTAAATTCTGTATACATGTTCATATGTAGTGCATCAGTTTTCTCTCACAAGTTGTCATATGCCCTTACCATTTGTTGGGTTTATGAAGATGCTGGAGCAAGTATTGCCTCAAATGTTTGTTATAAAACGGATGTTTTAGAAGGAACTATATTTCTTGGTTACATCGCCTGAATGAATCACCAACTGTTAATCCACCAGAACTTTTTCAACTGAAATAGTATGCTTTTGCTTTTTCATACTTCTTTTGTTCGTGAGAAATTGAGGCAATTTACCATTTTGTTGTTTGAAGTCCTAAATGCTCTATTGATCATGAACATAGATACAGTGGCCAAAAATGTTTACCAGTGGGCCATGAACAAGAATTGTGGTTAAGAGTTCTTGGGAAAGTTGATGTTTAGTGGTGGTGTCATTTTGGGAAAATGTGTGACAGTCGTATATCATAGTAAGTTCAAAACATGGACATTTTGAATTTCTTCAAGAACTTGACAGGGTTCAGATACAGAATCTCGGGGAGATGAGTAGTTGTGCTCACAGTACAACCTGAGTGGTTGATCAGCCAAGTCTGATTGAGTAGCTTGAGAGATTTTACATCTCAGATTAAGCCCTTCTTTTTCTTCTGCTTATTAGTATTCATCAAATTGTTAAATTTACTGATTGAGTCTCCTAACCTTCTTGTGTTTCCTACTGTTCTTTGTAGTGCCCAAATGGCCACACTTTATGTTCAAACTGCAAGATTAGAGTGCACAACTGTTGCCCTACTTGCCGATATGATCTTGGAAACATAAGGTGTTTGGCGTTGGAGAAAGTTGCAGAATCATTGGAATTGCCTTGCAAATATCAGAACTTAGGATGCCATGATATTTTTCCATATTACAGCAAGCTCAAACATGAGCAACACTGTCGTTTCCGCCCATATAATTGTCCCTATGCTGGGTCCGAGTGTTCTGTTACTGGTGATATTCAGACCCTTGTTGCACACCTGAAGGATGACCACAAAGTTGACATGCATGATGGGTGTACCTTTAACCATCGTTATGTAAAATCAAATCCTCATGAGGTTGAAAATGCCACTTGGATGCTCACTGTAAGTTCTTATGCGATACAGGAAAAAGTTACAGATACTGATTTTTGTCTGAATGCCTTTATTTGGATCTTCAAACATGAACTCATTGTGCCCTACTTATGATTGGACAAAACCTCCCCTAACCAAGTATGAGAAAAAATGTCTATTTTATTTTATTTAACTAATAGGAAACATAACCTGCTTAAAGAGTGACCATTTAGCAATTTATTTGTACATGGATATGTGTATGTGAGGCAAACTTCTTTCTGTTATAAGTGACTAGTGACAACACATCCCATGCTTTCATTAACTTCCCTTTTCTGGTTTAGGATATCAATTGTTTTCTGTTGGGTGTGGGATAAATGGTGAAGGAAGAAATGGTCAAACATTTAAAACTGGGTTTAAACACAACTTTTACCCAACTGAATTTATGTGTCTTTAGATCACCCTAGGTATTGCTGTGATAGGGCTTACATAAATGTTGTGAGAATTATTTAATATGATTGTTCTACTTTCACAAAAGGCTGTAGTAATGAACTATTAACGATAAACCATCTTTTCCTGATCTGTTGGAAATTTTAAGACAACAACATTTTTCTTTTGTCATTGTTTCTTTGAGTGAGATATTAGTTGCTTTGTTATCTAAAACTAAAATATGTGAAATGGTCCAGGTCTTCAACTGCTTTGGAAGACAGTTCTGCTTGCATTTTGAGGCTTTTCAGTTGGGAATGGCGCCAGTTTACATGGCCTTCTTGCGGTTTATGGGTGATGACAATGAAGCAAAGAAGTTTAGTTACAGCTTAGAAGTTGGTGGGAATGGCCGGAAGCTCATATGGCAAGGAATTCCCAGGAGCATTCGTGACAGTCACAAGAAAGTTCGTGACAGTCAGGATGGACTTATTATTCAGAGGAATTTGGCACTTTATTTTTCTGGAGGGGACAGGCAAGAACTGAAATTGAGGGTTACTGGCCGTATATGGAAGGAAGAATGAAACATGGAAACATGATCTTGATGATGGTTGTATTGAGGTGATTGTACAGTTTGCAAAATTTATGGAACGTTTGAGTTTCTCTGTGTGGCCAAAGGATGAAGCTGTAGTTATCGGATGTATCTTTTCTTTTTTCTTTTTCTTTTTGGTTAAACATGATGTTTGTGATAAGAATGGTCTTCTGTAATTTTTTTCCAGCTCACAGCCACAGTGGTCAGATTCCAGATGAGCTTGCTGGAGTCAGGAAACTCAATGTTAAATTCTATGTCTCGGAGATCTATGCAGCTAAATGGTTTGTCCTACTGAACTTATGAATTTATGTATTTGTGCTTTTTATGTATCCAGCGCAAAGATTTCAATGAGCAAAACATAGACCATAATTCTCTTGCTTCGAGCATTCAATGGTGTAAATTCTGGCTTCTGCTTTCATCTGTCACAGTGAAGTGCTGAACGCTCTTTAGAAGTGCAGCTTTAGTAAACAGGAACAGAGAGCAACTACGAATAGGCTTGGATCCTACACCTTGGTTGCAAGAGTTCTTTTTTTTTTCTTTCTTTGAAGTGGCCCATAATAATTAGAGCAATCAACAAAGTAGCTAAACATTTGCGTATTCATTCTCAACGTATTATGAAAATTTATTGAATTAACAAGATTAAAGCACAGACTTCTCGAGAGATAAAACTCTCCCACAGTAAACACAACAGAAAACGACATCAAGTGAGTGCCGCATCTACCAAACATAAACAATAAAATGACAACGTTGTGGTTAAGAGATAGACTAATACGGTGGCATTTTGTAAACGGGTTAAAGACCCACACCAGATGAGAGAAGTGTCTTCAGATGTTTCTCAATTAGGGCTAAACATCGAGGGCGATGGACTATCCCCAATGATGCCCGTTGAGAAGATTAAATTTTGGTCAACGTATTTGCTTTAAAATTAATTTCTCGTCATTTGCAAAGTAATTGTTTTATTTTAACCAATTTTGAAGACAATAACATATATACTTTGAGACTTAGATTAAGTTCATCACTTAGTTTTGACAACTTATTTAATACGCACTCAAGGAATAGCACCTATAAGTTTTACCAACATAAAAAAAGATAAATTTTTAAAAAAATTTTAAATTATGTATATTATATGAACAAATAAGATTCTACAAATTTGTAGGGTTTTATAAATTTAGGAATTTTAGAAAAGGAAAATGAACTTAGATGTGAGGTTAATAAAATAGGCTGAATAAAGTAAATAAGACTTAGCAAATAATTTGAACCAGCCTGACTTAATCTGAAGTGGTCTGACTTTAAAATTTTTTTGGATTTTATGTCAAGCTCGAGCGTGGGCTTAAACTTGGCATCCATAGTTTGACCTAACCGAAAACCTAATATATATATATTTTGATTAATCAGAAAACAACAATACAAACTACATAATTAGCCTAGGAAAGCTAATCCCAGATCTGTCCTAAAGGAGGAGGGGGAGACACCTGAAGGGGGCGTTAACAAGAGTGGTAGTCCTTAAGTCACAACTTGCAGCGAAATTGGCGAGCCAATCGGCACACCTGTTGCCCTCCTGGTATATGTGGCGGATGCGTACGACCCAGTAGTGGTTAAGGAGCGCATTTATGCTAACGATGAGCAGGTTCAGGGAAGAAGTGCGCTGTACGGAGTCTGACAGGAGACTAACCGCTTCTTGAGAATCCATTTCTAGTTCCACCTGGCGATAATCGAGATTCCAGAGCAAGTTTAGCCCAGTTAAGACGCCCCATAGTTCTGATGCAAGTGGGGAGCACCAGCCTAAGTTCTGAATAAATCCACCCTTCCAATTCCCATCGCTATCTAGGATTAGTCCGCCCGCTGATGCTGAGGGGGGTGATCTTTTGCAGGCACCATTCGTATTGAGTTTCACCCATCCAGGAGTTGGTGTGGACCATCCGATAGGTTGCATGTGCCGGGGTCGGTGTCCAGGAATAGTACGGTTAAAACTATCCGTAGCTAGCTGTATCTGGTCGACAAAGGCTAAGATGTTGTCAGCGGGGGAAGTCGGGCAAGAAGCATGGATGTCGAAGAGCACTCGACTCCTCTAGGTCCACAGTAACCAACAAGCCACACCAAAGATAAGATTCCAGGGCAATCCATTGAGCTGGCAGTGCTGGTGAAGATTCGTGTGGATCCAGTCCTGGGCGTGCATGGTAAAGAACTCTGAGAAGATGTCATACAGAGGGAAGGTGTGCCAGAGACTGCGCACTCTGGGGCAGTCTCTCATGATATGCAGGGAGGTCTCATCCGCTCGGTAGTGTTGACATTCCGCTGTCGTGGTTAGATGTCGGCGCATTCGCTGTTGATTGGTCAGCAGACGGTCTTGGGCTAGGAGCCAGAGAAATGAGCAAATTCATTGAGGGCCGACCCAGCGCCATATGATCTGCCAAGTTCCCCCGGTTCCGTGATAATTATGGTCCATGATCATCGAATAAGCGGACGCAGTGGTGAACTTGTCGTTTCCCGATTTCCCCCATATCATCGTATCCGGGCCTCGGTGGGGCTAGGGTGGGAGAATACCTGCAATGAAAAGATTAACAGAATGAGGAAGTAAGTGTTGAAATTCGTGCCAAAGCCAGGTACCTGAAGTGTCCACATAATGCGCAACGCAGTGTTCAATGTCGGAGGTGGGTAGGTCGACAAGTTTATACTCATAGAGAGGTCCCAAATTTTCTACCCAAGGATCCAACCAGAACCGGGTTGTAGTGCCATCATCGATGACCCATTTCAGCCCTCGCAACACATGGGGCCAAATGGCTGTGATATTTCGCTAGATCATTGAACCGCCTCCGGCTTCAAGAGTGGGGGCAGGGCATAGATGTTGGGTTTGTATTTCTCAGTCATAATTCTCACCCAAAGAGCGGTCGGCTTCGAAACGAGGGCCCAACCTAATTTAGTAAGGAGAGCGTCATTGGTCTCACGAATTTTACGTATGCCGAGGCCACCCAAATCTTTCGGTTGGCAAACCATGTCCCAGTTGACGAGGTGAAGTTTACGGTGTCCCGAAGAAGAACCCCACAAGAAGTTACCCATAATTTTTTCCAGGTTGTCGCAGAGGCGTCTAAGGAGACGAGTTGTTTGCATAGTGTAAGTAGGGAGGGCGAAGATGACAGATTGGATAAGGGTGGTACGTCCTGCAAGCAAAAGATGAGTTTCAACCCAGCCTGAGAGGCGGTTTTGGACCTTATCAAGTATGAATTGATACGTGCGTTTGTGGACCCTTTCATGCAACAAGGGGACTCCAAGGTAGCGACCTAAGTCTGTGGTCTGGTGAAAGCCCAGATCCCGGCTCAGATGTCATGCCATGGAGTGGGGAACATTTTTGGAATAAAAACAGCGTGATTTCGCATGACTGATCTGCTGGGCAGAGGTAGTACAAAAGAGGTTTAACGTCTCGCGAATGATCCTAGTTTGATCAGTAGAAGCTTTGGAAAACAAGATGAGATCGTTGGCAAAGAACAGACGTGATAAAGGAGGGACCCTTCGACTTAGTCGGATGGGTTTCCATCGGCCTTGGTACACAACTTGAGTAATTAAATGGCCCAAGCGTTCCATGCAAAGCACAAAAAGATAAGGTGATAATGGATCCCCCTGTCATATTCCTCGGGAAGGGGTGAAAGTCTCGCTGAGAGCCCCGCTCCAATTGACTTGCATGGTAACTGAGGTGACACATTTCATGATAAGGGAGATTAACGAGCCAGGTAGCCCGACGTCGATGAGGGTATCATGAATGAAGTCCCAAGAGAGGCGATCGTAGGCTTTTTTGAGGTCTACCTTAACTGTAATTAGACCTTTCTTCCCAGTTTTCCTACGCATAGTGTGAATAATTTCTTGTGCGATGATGATATTGTCGACGATTTGTCTCCCCGGGACGAAGTTGCATTGAGTAGGAGCGACAAGCTCAGCCAGAAAGGGTTTCAGTCGTTGGACGATGACCTTAGTGAAGGCTTTGTAGATCACAGAGCACAGCACGATCGGTCGGAATTGAGTGATAGACGAGGGGGAGGGAAGTTCAGGTATCAGGATTATGATGGTGCGGTAGAGTTCAGCGTCCCAAACTTCGTTTCAGAAAGTTTGCTGGAGGAGTGTGATCAGAGAAGGCCCTAAGGTACCCCATTGGGTTTGGAAGAATAAGGCAATAAATTCGTCGAGTCTGGGGGCCTTATTTGGGGCCATGGCGAAAAAGGAGGTTTTGATCTCTTCAGGTAGGAGAGGCTGAACCAAAGCCGAAGTAGCTTATTGTGGGAAGGTGGGAAAACTTCCCCAAGGGAGAAGAGGAACGGGATGGGAAGGTTCGGCTAAATAAAGCTTCGTTAGGAAGTGTTGGGCTATATGTCAGAGGTCGACCGAGTCGGATCTCGAAATGCCAGATTCGTCAGTAAGAGAGGCGATGTGTAGTTTCTGACGTTTAGCAGTAGTGACGACATGGTAGTATCTAGTATTTCGGTCGCCCTGACTGAGCCACTGGCTTCTGGAATGTTGGTGCCAGTAGAGTTCCTCTTGAAGAAGGACTTGTTCCAATTCGGTCCGAAGGTACAATTCCAGATTTATGAGGGATGTAGAATTCTTCTGCTCTAGAGATTTTTGAATACCCGTGAGTCGTGGCATGAGATGCTTTTTGCGGAAAAATATATTACCGAAGGTATAGAAGTTCCATCGTTGCAATTGTTCTCCTAGGTTGTGGAGGGCCCCACTGATGGACTGCAATTGGGGGTGCCAGTGTTCTTGAACCGTTTGGCCAAAAGTTTCGTTGGTCAACCAGGCTGATTGGAAACGAAACGGCCGAGGAGAGATAGGCTGATGGGAAATGGGGAAAGTGACTAACAGCGACCGATGATCCGACTTGAGAAAGGGCAAGTGAGTGACTGTAGTATGAGGAAACGAAGTGGTCCAGGAAGGCGAGCCAAATGCTCTATCTAAACAAGCGAGTGTCTGTCCTTGTCGCCATGTGAACCTGGGCCCGGTGAATCCCAGGTCCTGAAGGTGGAAACAATGGACACAGTCTTGAAAGTGAGGATTAATAATTGCATGTTTACTCGCATTTCCTCAGCGGTCGGTATGGTCGAGCTTGGCATTGAAATCTCCTCTGATGAGCCAAGGGTGGGAAGTAGCCCTGGCAATTTTCCGTAAGTGCCTCCAGAGGTGGGGCTAGAGGGATTGAGTGGGCTGGCATAAACAACCGTGAAATCAAACGGAGTTTGATCCCAGTTGACATGAATATGGATAAATTGTCGATGGGCTAGGAGAATTTTAATGCTAATGTCAGAACGCCATAAAAGCCAAATTGTTGGACCCCATTTCTGAAGTCTAACTCGCATGCAGAATATCTTAATACGTGAGTTTATCTCCCAAAGAGAACACCTTGACCATTATCGGATTCTCTTCTCCAAACTCCCCTCATCTAGGCTCAGCTCAGCTCTTAGAACAGTCGATTTCTACGATGGTAGTCGACTTGTCCATTTATCCCTTTCGACCTGAATACCTCAAAGATTAGCGTTGGTGAGTCCACCCTTTTTCACATATACCTGCTTCGGGGCTATTGGTATAACTTGTCCTATAGGCATCCAAACTAGGGTTTCTTTGGATAGATTGAAAGAGGACTTCAAAAGCTACAACTTTTATGAAGACCTCGAAGGCCACTTTTATCTTCTGAAGGGTCGAAAATAGGGCAGAAGATAACCATCAACAGTAACCCAGATGATAGCGTGAACAGTGACATAGACGAAGTCTATGAACAGTAACACAGACTATACTAACGTAACACAGACGAAGTCTGTGAATAGTACCACAGACGAAGTCCGTGAACAGTACCACAGAGGATACACTTCAACTCAAATAACTTCTTACTCCTTCTTATAATCCTTGGCCCATAATCTATCCTCTGTGTCCTATCCTCTGTGGTTGACTTTTATCTTCTGTGTTGACCACTTATCGTCTGTGGTCTATCCTCTACGTTCTATCTTCTATGTGATGACGTGTCCTCTGTGTTCTGACATCATCACAGACGATACTTCTATACTCTATTCTTCCTTGCCTCTGTGTTCTGACGTCATCACAGAGGATACTTATACTCTTTAATCCTCCTTGCCTCTGTGTTCTGACGTCAGCACAGAGGATACTT
>JAOQMS010000005.1:37553559-37567549 GCA_027563885.1 Erythroxylum longipes | reverse complement strand
AACTGATCCAGATACTCCTTGAAGACCCTATTCATAAGATCCATGAATGCAGCTGGAGCATTGGTCAAACCAAATGGGCCTAAAAGTTTTTCCTCCGGCCCCTTGACAATTCCATATGAATATGGACATAATAAGGATCTCAAAAAAAGGGAGACGAAACCTAGTCGCTGGGTGGGGGAGGGGGGCGCTGGTAGTTCCCCCGGCTCTGGAAGAGGTGTCGTCGAAGAATGAGGCAGGTTGTCAGCCATCGGTGAGTCTATTACACCCGAAGCATCATTTGGTGAGGTTTCGCTCGGAGTAAGGTCCGGTGGTTTAGAGGGAGGGAGGATAGGATGGTAGCTAGTCGAAGGAAAAGAGGGGACGTCTGTTACCATGTCTTCTTCCATGGCGTGATCCACTAAATTGGATGTCATAACGGGTTCCAATGCAGGGTCCTCAATAATGAGGTCGTTATGGGAGGGAATGTGAATGGATTTATGGTGTGAATTTCGGTAGGAGTGGCTAACTGCTATCGGCTGATGGGCAGGGGGGTTAGTTGCTTGGGCTGTGTGGCCTGGAGGGAGAGGAGTAACTGGGTTTGGGACTATTGAAGGGTGGGCCTTGGAGGTGGAGGACACAGGCCCACCCGTTGGGTGCCCTGGAGAGCGGGTAACCCGATTCGGCTTAGATATATTAGTCGGCGTGGAGATTGAGCCCCAGAGGGTGCGAGACCACGCCGTCTGTGGGGAGTTCATGGGTGCAGGCGAGGGCGTGTTCGTTGGGGGGTCAGGTGAGTCATTATCTGTCAAGTGATGAAACCTTGAGCCTCGAGAAGTGTCAGACGAGTGATGTCCTTGGCTGTCAGTTTGTGTGACCGTTGTGGGGGTTGGTGGGCGGTGTCCTCAGTGTTGGACTTGGATCCAAGGTCCATACGTTGCCGGGTGGAGGTCTGGGTCGGAAGTGTTCGGGCTAGGATCGGAAGGGATGGTGGTAGGTGGGTCACCGGCAGTAGTAGGGGTAGTCGAAGAAGGTGGTGGATGCGCTGGGCAGCTGGTGGTGCTGTGGCTGACTCGTTCACAAGAAAAGCAAATCTGCGGTAGTCCCTCATAAGCCACTCTGATGCGCTCACCATCCAACTCCACAATAGGTCTCAACGGTTGACTGAGGTCAATGTCCACCGCCACTCTGGCGAATCACCCACGCTGGGAGTTTTGGGTGGTTGCATCAATTTTAATAATCCGTCCGACGAGGTTACCTAGGTCGGTGAGGATGGCTGGGTGATAGCGGGCGACCGAGAGTTCTGAAAATCTGACCCAGGCGATGACGTGAGAGACTTGGCTGGAAGAGGGGCGAAAGGAAGGGGTTTACGGTTGCACAGACAAGGCATGACCGAGGATCACCCATGGACCTTGGGTGAGGGCATTGATGTAGTCTTCCGTCTCCATAAAGTTGATCATGAAGAAGTCATTGTCTAGGTCGATAATTTTCATCGGTCCAGACATCTTCCATATGGAGTTCAGTCGGCTGTGCAGTAAGGTATATCCAATTCGTCTTCCCATGAGCTTGACCACAATTACCTTTTCCCATTGGTTATTGAGACGGCCTTGGAAGGCAATGGATAATTTTATGCTGGGTCCGAAAGTTCCAGGGATAATGTTTATGTCGCCTTCTTCTATTTCTACAGGTTCTTCAGTGGGCCATTCGGGAACGTTTTTCTCTATGGGCAGATGACCCATGACTGCAACTCTATAGTCAGGTATTACTAGTTGTGGCGAAAATGGGAGTGAGGGTGGGTCTTCCTCGCGTTCGCGGAGGCGAACTTTCTTGGCCGTGTGGCCAGCAGGGTCTGGAAGGGAAGGTTCGGTCATGGCAGTAGCGAATTATTGTCTCTAATTCTAAGATTCTATTTACTTGCGAAAGCCCAATTTTATATATTGAGTTAACCCTAGACGATTGTCATAACTCCCCTTCGTCATTACTTTAATTCTTCTTCCATTCTCACTTTTACTGCCACCTAAAGATAATGTTGTCATGCAAGCAGATATTCACTAAACTTCTTCTCATTATGATATAACTTATTACCGACTTTATTTTCTTCATTTTGAACCATGACTAAGCCATTACTCCTAATTTGCTTATAATTTCATAAATCACTCTAGCAGATGCTACATGTTTTTCTTACCTTCAGCTTCTCTTTTTCACAGAGATGATGAAATATGAAATAGCAGAAAATTGAAAACTAAAAAAATGGGCAGCTTAAATGGTTAAGTAAATGCATGAAAAAGCTTAAGATTTTTTTAATTATTTATTTTAAATCCAAGTTTTTGAAGTCAACCAAGAGGATATTTATATAGAGTTAAAGCATGCTTTAAAAGAATTATTATAAATCAATGTTGTTAGTTATCGGTGATGGGGAGGGATTTGATGATGGAGAGTGGCTAATGGATGAATCAACTTGAGTTGAAATTAGATTATAATATATGGATGAAAGTATAGGAGTTTGTAGTTTGACTTAGGGTTTAAAATAAAATGCTTATAGGGTGCACCTAGATTGAGTCTTAGGATTTTGAAATAAAGTCAAAATATAAAATGATGACATAAGATTTGAAAAAAAAATGATTGATTTTTTCTGGGTAAAATAACTCCAAACTAATAAGGATTTTATTAAATTTGTAAACAAAGACAAAAATACAATGATTTAAAAAAACATATATCTTAAATGAAAAAGGGTGTTGGATGAAAAATTGGTTTCAGACCTTAAATAAGAAATGAATCTTTGTCAAAGAAAATTAAAATAATTTATATAAAATCAATGGGCTTAAATGGATTTGAGAAAAAGGATTTAAAGATAAAGCATTTAACTAAATGAGCCTAAAAAAGGAATGGATTAAAATTGGGATAACCCAAAACTAAATATAAAGTTATTGAAAGACAAAAGGGTAACTACTCCTTTGGGGAAAGAAACTAAAAGCCCAACAATTTTATTGGAGCCTAATTGATTTTGATTTTTAATTTATTTTTAGATAAATTTAAACTTATCAAGCCTTTGGAAGAACATTTTGCTAAACTTCTATTAAGTTCTCTCTCTCTCTCTCTCTCTCTCTCTCTCTTTCTCTTCATGCACTATTCAAGCCATATATTTACATCAATTATTTAAGTAAACATATGTTGAAAACAAGTAAAATATTCAACAACTTATAGAATTAGTGATCAGGTATGATATTCTTCTTACTGTTGCCACCATGTTATGTAAAGGCAATAACAACTTTTGGTTGAAACGTTAAACAACCCATTTGGATGAAAGACTACATTACTAATTCTAGAAGAGAATCTAGACAGTTATGATAAGAAAAAAACTAAGTACAGGTGCATACATTCTATAACTGGGACAGAAGTCATACATGTTGTAACAAATGCTTCTTTAAATATAAGAAAGAATAGAAGGAAAGGATAGAGAAAATATACATAAACAATTTTTCTTCTTCTTCTTCTACTTGGAGTGTCCCTCTTTTAAACCAGGGATAGTTTTATACTTTGCTTCATAACTATTTAGTTCTCCCATTGATCATACCTCTTAAGCCTCAATAAGTTGTCAATAATGCCATAGCTTCTCTGATTGATAAATTGGAAGCAATGTAGCTACATTTGGATTCACACCAAACATCTCTACTTGAAAAATTCAACTAGCAAAATTACAATCTTTAAATGATTGTTGTTTCACTTATAACCTTGGTAAATTATTTTCCACACTGACAGGTATCCCTTTTTAGTTTCTGCAGCAACTGAACCATATAAGAATGGCCTCATAGGATTTGAGCATTCTTTAAAGAACAAGAGATTGCATAGTTAGAGGCAACTCTAACTGTTAAGTTCACAACAAAAGAGTAACACAAATGCATAATTGGAACCAATGTGCTTACATGATACAGAAGCTTAGTTAATCAAAGAAATTGACGGGGCAATCAATGTAACAACAATCAATTGGCATCTCCCATATCTAATTGCGTTTAATGCCTTGGCCTCTCCATCGAGTCAACAAACATTGGCCACAAACTGTTGAAAATTGCCATGGATGCATTATTTTCTTTATGTGCGTGAAATTGTTGTCAATTGTGGAAATTGAGCACAGATTGAAGAAATTGAGATTGAAGAATTCTTTAGATGGAAGCTTGGGATTTCAGCTATAAATAGAAGGCCTCATTTGAGGCCTCAGTGCACCGAATCATTCCTTACTTAACATGTCTTTATTTTCTCTCTAGCTTCAGCTTTAACTCCACGAGCTTATCTTTGATAGCTCTAATTATTTTGGAACTTATAATGGTTTTAAAGCTTTATATGCCAGCTTTTGTATTTTTGTACATTCTCTACATATTAGTGAATTTGGCTCATCCTCTGACCGTAGATGTAGGTCACATTGACCGAACCACGTAAATCCTTGTATTATGTCCCATTTATTTTTCCTTTTCTTTAGTTTTCATTATTATTTTTTGAGCTATTAAATTCAACCGGTATTCGATCCGGGGGCAGTTTTCCCTAATAAACTAGCATCAGAGCTTCTCTTGTTGGTTTAACTTATTGTATGCTCTATGGTTGCCATTAAGGTGAATCCACTACATCAGAAAGTAAATTAGATGTTATTGTGAACCCAAAAGGAGCCCACTGTTCCAGTTACATCTATGGGGCCTACTGCCTGGTTTTATCTTGTGGGGCCCACTACCTCATTTTTGTAAACGAAGTTCAATTTTGCTTATGGGGCTCATTTCCCAACTTTAGCTGAGGGGGCCACATCCAGTGCTTTTGTGGGGCCTACTATCCCAGTTTCTTATGTGGGGTCCACTTGTCAAAATAGTCAAAATATCAATTTTTTAGCCACCATAACAGTAACAAAGACCTCAATTGAAAAGTTTTACTAGAGTATTATCTTCGGTATGTGGCAGTTTAAGATGCAGGCCATTTTAATACAAGATGGGTGTGAGATTGCACTTGATGGAGTGGAGAAAAAGCCAGTAGATGTGACGTCAGATAAATTCATAGATTTGGGTAAAAATGCTAGATCAGCCATCATATTGAATCTCTCCGATGAGGTTTTACAGGAGGTCACTGGTGAAAACACAGCTAAAGGTATGTAGGACAAGTTGAAAGCCATGTACATGAAGAAGACAGTGGAAAATCAATTTTATTTGGAACAAAAGTTGTACATGTTGTGAATGAAAGGTGATACATCTATTCTTTCACATTTGGATAAATTTGACTATCTTATTTTGGGTTTGAAGAATGTAGATGTAAAAATTGAGGATAAAGATCAAGTCATATTGTTGTTATGTTCCCTCCCTCGCTCCTTTAAATATTTTTTTGATACTATGATTTATGGGAAAGAGTCAGTCTCATATAATATTATTAAGTCTGCATTAAAGTCAAAAGAGCATATTAATAGGGACATCACTGAGGAGACTAGTGGAAGTTAGGCAAAGGGACTATTTTTACATGGTAGATATGAAAATAGAGATTTTGATAGAAGTAGATCCAAAGGTAGGTCAAAATCCAGATGTAGAAATAAAAATTGTAATTATTGCAAAAAAAAGGGGCATATAAAGGCTGACTGCTATAAATTGAAAAAAATGAGAAGATTAAAAGCTACACCGCTGAGGCTAGTGTAGTAGCGGATGAGAATGAGGAAATTATTTTTATAGCCACAGAAGATAAAGTCAGGTTTAATAAGGAGTGGATTTTAAATTCGGGTTGTTCTTACCATATGAGTCCCGACAGGGGGTGTTTTTTCACTTATGAGTCATTGAATGGTGGAATTGTTTTGATGGGTAATAATGCTGCCTGTAAAGTTGTTGGTAAAGGTACTGTCTAAATCAAAATTTATGATGGCATCATTAAAACACTCACTGATGTTAGACATGTTCCTGATTTGAAGAAAAAACTCATCTCTTTGGGCACTCTCGATTCTCTGGTGCAAGTTCTTAGTTAAAGGTGGAGTTTTGAAAATTTCTAAAGGTGCTCTTGTATTGATGAAAGATTGCAGGTCTAGTAGTTTGTATGTTTTGCAGGGATCTATGGTAATAGAAGCTGCGACAGTCTCTACAGATCGTGACATTACCAAATTGTGGCACATGCGTTTGGGACACATAGGTGAGAAAGTCTTAACGTTGTTAAGCAAGAGAGGCCTACTTTGTGGTCAAAGTATTGGTAAGATGGACTTTTATGAGTGTTATATCCTTGGGAAGCAGAAACGAGTCAGTTTCAGTTCTCCAGTTGTCCACAAAACTAAAGGTACTTTAGATTATATTCATTCTGATCTTTGGGGGGCTCTCTCGTGTTCCATCTAAACATGGTGACTAGTATATGTTGACTTTTATTGATGATTATTCAAGGAAGGTTTGGTTGTATTTCTTGAAACATAAGAATGATGTTTTCTTAACCTTTAAGCAATAGAAAGTTTTGATTGAAAAGTAGACAGGAAAACATGTTAAGCGGCTACGGACAGATAATAAATTGGAATTTTATGGAGGCGAATTCAATGAATTTTACAAGAATGAAGGAATTGCTCGACATCACACTGTCAAAATGACTCCGTAACAAAATGGAGTCGCCGAGTGCATGAACCAGACTCTTTTGAAAAGGGCTCAGTGTATGATCTCTAATGTAGGGTTGAAACTTGATTTTTGGGCAGAAGCCATTGGTACGACTTACTACATCGTCAACCGTTCTCTTTGTGCTCCTCTTGATTTCAAGACTCCGGAGGAAGTTTGGTCAGGTACTCCTACTGATTACTCTACTTTAAGAATATTTAGGTGTCTAGCATATATGCATGTAAATGAGGAAAGTTAGAACCTAGGGCTAAGAAATTTATTTTCCTCAGTTATGCTTCAGGAATGAAAGGATATCGTTTGTGGTGTCCTGATCCCAAGTCACTTAAATTTGTAATTAGTAGGGATGTTACATTTGATGAGTCCTTTATGTTGTATCCTAGAAAAGAGTCTTGTAATCCTTGTAATTTAGAAAAGGCGGATGGTGCATAGAAGCAGGTGGAGTTATAGATTGGTAGTTGAGGTCTTTCACAGACGTCTTCTATACATCAAATAGATCAAGTTGATAAACCAGATACTAATCATGTTCAAGATGAACTAGTAGATGTTGATAAGTGAATGGTGGCCACAAATGAAGAGATAGAATCTCTGCACAAAAATGGTAATTGGATTCTGGTGAAGCCGCCGAAGGGTAAGAAAATTGTTGGTTGTAAATGGGTCTTCAAAAGGAAAAAAGGTACTTCAAGGATGAAAATGCAAGGTATAAGGCATGTTTAGTTACAAAGGGCTACAGCCAGGTACAAGGTGCTGATTTTAATGATGTTTTCTCACCAGTGGTGAAGCATAGCTCTATTCGTGTATTACTTGCAGTAATTGCCATGTTTTATATGGAATTAAAACAGCTTGACGTCAATACAACATTCCTATATGGCGAATTAGATGAGCAGATTTATATGAAACAACCTGAAGGTTTTGAAGTTGTAGGAAAGGAAGACCATGTGTGTTTGTTGAAGAAATCCTTATACAGATTGAAGCAGTCTCTAAGACAATGGTATAAGAGGTTTGATTCATTTATGTTAGGTTATGATTTCTCCAGGAGCATGTATGATAGTTGTGTTTACTTCTGGAAGTTAGATGATGGCTCTTTCATCTATTTGTTGTTATATGTTGATGATGTGCTCATTGCTGCCAAGAATATTACAGATATTAACCATTTAAAAGCCTTATTGCATGGTGAATTTGAGATGAAAGATTTGGGAGCAACAAAGAAAATTCTTGGCATGGAGATAAGACATGATCGAGGAGCTGGTGAATTATTCTTGACCCAGGGGAATTATCTCAATAAAGTTTTGGAGAGATTTGGCATGCGAGATACCAAAGCAGTTAGTACTCATCTTGCTAGTCATTTTAGACTATCTGCTACTCAATCACTGTAGTCACAGTAAGAGGAAGATTATATGGCATGCGTTTTGTATTCTAGTGTCATCGGCAGAATTATGTATGCAATGGTATGTACTTGTCCCAATATTTCTCAAGCTGTTAGTGTCGTTAGCAGGTATATGGCCAATCTTGGCAAAGAACATTGGCAAGCTGTAAAATAGATTCTCATATACTTCAAGGGTATTTCAAACTTTTGTTTGGAGTTTGGTAGAACCAGCAACACTTCAGTTGGTTTTGTAGATTCAAATTATGCCAGTGATCTCGATGAACGCAGGTCTCTGACAGGTTATATATTTTGCGTTAAAGGTTTTTCACGTTAGCTGGAAAGCTACTCTACAACATGTAGTAACTTTATCTACTACTGAAGCAAAATATATGGTAGTCACTGAGGCTATCAAAGAAACATTATGGTTTAGAGGTTTATTCGATGAATTATCTCTACATCAAGGGGTTATTACCGTTTATTGTGATAGTTAGAGTGTTATTCATTTGACGAATAACCAGATGTATCGAGAAGACAAAACATATTGATGTTAAGTATCATTTTATTTGAGATACTATTCTAAAGAAGAATGTCCTTATTTAGAATACCAACACTAAGGATAATCCTGCTAATATGTTTACGAAGGCTCTTTTAGTTTACAAGTTCAAGTAGTGCTTGGACTTAATTGGTGTTCGAAGTTGATGATATAGCCCTTTAGGGCATTGCTGGGGCAGGTGGAGTAGATCACTAATTGTTCAGGACCAAGTCAAGATGGAAATTTGTTAAATGCCTTAGCCCCTCCACCGAGTTAACAAACATTGGCCACCAATCATTGAAAATTGCTATGGATGCATTATTTTCTTTGTGCACGTGAAATTTTTGTCAATTGTGGAAATTATGCACAGATTGAAGAAATTAAGATTGAAGAATTCTTTGGACGGAAGCTTGGGATTTCAGCTATAAATAGAAGGCCTTGTTTGAGGCATCAGTGCATCAAATAATTTCTTCCTCAAAATATCTTCATTTTCTCTCTAGCTTCAGCTTTAACTCCACAAGCTTATCTTTGATAACTCTAATTATTTTGGGAGTTATAGTGGTTGTAAAGCTTTATGTGCCAGCTTTTGTATTTTTGTATGTTCCTCACATATTAGTGAATTTGACTCATCCTCCGGCCATAGATGTAGGTCACATTGACCGAATCATGTAAATCTTTGTGACTTGTCCCATTTATTTTGCCTTTTCTTTATTTTTCAGGCTATTAAATTTAACCAGTATCCGATCTGGGGGAAGTTTTCCTTAACATACTACAATAGATAAAGAACAATAGGAGGACAAATATATAGTGTTGAATCTCATGAAAAGCTCCATACGTATTTTTGATTTATAGTTTCTATGTCAAAATTCGTGAAATTAGAATAAGAGAAAACAAAAAAACTCATCTTTAAAATGTGACCTTGAATTCTCCAACGATTGCTCTGCCCGAACAAGAATTAGAGCACCTATTGTTTTAAAGCTACGAATAAAGTCTTGAATCTTCTGCAACCTTAGCTACAAAAATGTAGACACAGAACAAACATATGACAAAACCAATAACATAAAGAAATGAAAATGTTGAAAGTGAGGGAGCGAGAGGGATGGGGTTGGAGAAAGGACCTGAGGAATAGAGTTGGGGGCTAGTGAATGGTAAGCTACAATGGAACTTTGAATTGAAACCATCGTCACCTTCATTGCATCGACTAAGAACTCTTGAAAGGTTTCAAGTCCTTAAATAAAGTGGTGAAGAGTGTTATTGTGTGTGTTCTTGCTTTATACATTACTAGAAAGTTGCATATGGACATCATATGGCGTGCATCCTGTTAAAGCCTTGTCTACGACGTGTGTGTCTTTTAGCAAAAGCTGCAAAACCATATAAATATAGATAACAATGGCTCGACCCGATTGGATTTTGAGAAATTAAAAAAATACACTTCTGTGTATCTCAAAAACAGAAGTGTGAAAGATGACAGTATCACAGAAATAGAAACAGAAGAAACAGAAGTGTGAGAGATGACAGTATCACAGAAACAGAAGTGTGAGAGATGTTCTTACTGGTTTATGGTAGTCGATACTTTGATGGTAGAACTGCAATATGTAATGAGTGAAATGAAAAAGAGTATCGGTGCGTGTAGTCATATCCAGACAAAGGAGGAGAGCTTAACTACAAGTTATACTCACAGGCAAAAGGCCTACAAAAAATATAGAGCAATAACTCCTATTCCTCTAGATTACGAGAGGACTTCCATTCCTCTGGATTACGAGAGAAATAAAGTAATGCCTGAAAACGAATGATTAAAATATAATCTAATCATACTTCCTTACCAAATGTTACTTTTCATTCCATACTCATTCCTCTTTTCTCATACCCACTAAATTTGGGGTTGAATCTATTTTACGTTTAAATTGCAAAAAAAAAATTCTCCCCTGGTCACAAATGCAAACATAAGCAATTTTGTCTAATCATACCTGAAGACCCAACACAAGACTCCTCTGACATCACCCCTGATACTTTTTACGACTACTCTATAGATGAAAACAACACAACCTTCTCCCAATTAATTCCTTCTAATTTTCCTCAAGAAATGACACATTTTCATATTTTAAAGGATGCTTTATCAGGTTTTACCACTTTTCAAAATTTTCTATGATAAGTACAATTTGAAGCCTTCTTTATCTGTCTTAATGGACTTAGGAATAAGCCATAATATTATTCAACCTAGAGTGGTTCAATTTATTAAAATACTGGTGTTTGGTACCCAACAATTCTCTGTTATGGTAAGCAATGGGGCTCACATCATTTGTATGAGAATACGTATTAATATCAACTTAATAATCCAAACTCTTACATTCACCATTCCATTTTATATTCTTCTTATACATGGTGCTGATTTCATTTTAGGAATTCAATGGTTGCAATCTCTTAGCCCAATTTTATTTGACTATTCTATTCCTTTGATTAAGTTTTTCCACAATAATGCTTACCTTTCTTTGGTTGGAGAATAAAAGATCCTTCCTTTCATTTCTTATATAATTAGCTCTTCCATTTGCTTCGTACAAATTTTGTTGAATCTTTTTATAAACTTCAATTCTTTTCTACACACTCTCCTCACCAAACTCCTATCTTTCCTATTGATTTTATCCTTCCTCCTAACTTGCCTTCTGACCTATATTCTCTTCTTATAACCTTTCAGATTGTTTTTGAATGACTTAAAGACCTTTCACCAAACGGTTCTTATGATCATCATATACACTTAAAACCTAATTCCATACCAATTATCTATGATATGTTGTTTGAGGGTATTATTAAACCTAGCACAAGTTCTTTTTCTTCTCCAATATTATTGGTTAAAAAAAGACAGTACTTGGCATTTTTATGTGGATTTTAGAGTGTTAATGCTATTACAATTCCTAACATATTTTAAATACCTAATGTTGAAGAGTTAATTAAAGAGCTACATGGTATAACATATTTCTCTCGAATTGATTTACGTACAAGATATCATCAAATTAAAGTTTCCGTAGAAGATGTTCCTAAAATAACATTTCGCAATATTGATGGCCACTTTGATTTTTTATTTATACTATTCGCGTTACTTAACAGTCCAGCTACATTTCGGAGTGCAATGAACAACTTATTTTGCAAATTTTTTCCGTAAGTTCATTCTTATTTTAATTTTAATGATATTATTATTTATATTTCCAATTAGAATGAGCATATGGAGCATTTACGCCAGCTGTTATTGCATAATCAATATTTTTCTAAGTTTCCTAAGCGTGAATTTGGTGTTTGCTCTATGAACAACTTGGGTCACGTGATATCAAAAAATAGGGTTCAAGTTGACGATTCTATGATTAAAGTTGTTATAGGCTGGCCAGAAACTCACAATCTTACTGAGCTCTGAGGCTTTCTAGGACTAACATGGTATTATCATCCTTTTGTGCTGCAATATTCCACTATCGTCACTCCACTCACTAAACTTCTTAAAATTATCGTCAGTCCACTCACTAAACTTCTTAAAATTGATCAGTTCTCATGAAATTCTACAACATCTTTAGCATTTACAAAATTAAAGGAGGCTCTAGCAACTACTCCTGTTCTCCAACTACCTAATTTTTCCATCCCATGACATATTTAGGTATGCAGTGTAATCCTATCTCAAAATGACCATCTGGTAGCATTTTTTAATAAGAAATTGGTACCTCATATGTGCAATGCTTCTGCTTACGTCCACAAACTTTATGCAATCACTGCAGCGGTCAAAAAAGTGGTCATTATTTAGTAAGTTTCCATTTTATTATCTTTACAGATCAACAAAGCATCAAGAATATGTTGACTCAATATATCACTACCCCAGAATAAAAGAAATGGGCATCAAAGTTACTTGGTTTTGATTACACACTATAAAATACAAGCCAGGTAAAGAAAACACCGTAACTGATGATTCATTACCGCTCAAAGACAATGATGCTTCCTCCTTTTTAACCATGTTTACTCCGCACTCTTGTTTGTTTGAGATTTTCAAAGATTTTTAAGTACAACACCCTTCAGGAATCCAGCTCCTACAAAAATATAACTCAGATTCTCAGATGCAACAATCTTTTCAGCTCATTGATAGTATTTTATATTTTCATGGTAAAGTCCATATATCGACTGATAGTGGATTAAGACCAAAGTTGTTTCATGAATTCCCTGCAACTCCACTTGCTGGCCATTCATGTATTAAAGCTTCTTTTACTCAGCTATCTGCTCTATTTCACTGGCCATGACTCTACAGAGATGTTAAAAATTTTGTTATAAACTGCTCAATTTGCCAGGAAAACAAATATTCAACAGAGAAAACATATGGCCCACTATAACCACTGCCAATTAGAGCAAGTTTGAGAGGACCTCACAATGGATTTTATTACACACCTTCCTTCCTCTCAATATTACACGGTTATATGGGTAATAGTTGACAAACTATCCAAATATGCCCATTTTATTCCTCTTCCAACACACTACACCACCCCTACTTTGGCCAAAATATTCCTCTCTAAAATCTACAAACTACATGAGGTTCCTAAGTCTATTATCTCAGATTGCAGTAAATTTTGGAAGGACCTTCTTCGCCAATTAAGCACTAAACTTTCCTACAACACTGCCTACTACCCTCAAACGGATGGCTAATTTGAGGTATTAAACAGATTGTCTGGAAACTTAGCTGAGGTGTTTTACCTCCGATGAACCATAACAATGGCAACAAGTTCTATGCACAACGGAGCTCTGGTACAATACTACTTTCCATTTAGCAATAGGCACGTCCTCATTCTATGCGCTTTATATCAAACTAGCAACAGTCAAGATTTCAGACCTTAAGGACCTTTAGCATAAAATAAACACATATTAGCCATATGCAAAGCCAATCTAGACAGAGCCAAACATCTAATGAAACAAATTATAGATCATCACCACAAAGAAAAAGTTTTTTCGATGAAGCTGGCTCCTTACAGACAAATATCCCTCTAGTGTTGCTCTTTCCAGAAGCTAACAAAATGTTACTTCGGTCCTTTCAAAATTTTGCGACAAATTGGAGCAGTGGCATGCGAATTATAACTACTATTAGTGGCCAAAATACACCCAATTTTCCATGTGTCACTCCTAAAGCCCTGCTTGGTTGAGGGGTTAGTAATGAAACGAGATGGAACGTAACATACTTTCATTATTTGATTGAGGGTTTTATAATAGAATGGAACTGAATAAGATAGAAGCAGAGAGTTTTATGTTACGTTCCGCTCTATCCTAAACAATGAAAATAAAAAGCCTCCAATTTGGGGGGTTTAAGATAGAACATAAACTAATAAATACATGTTAACTAATATACCCTCAATATTTTTTCTTAATACTAATTATTTCTTCTAACCCTAACCCTCTTTTCCCTATATTCATTTATTACGTTCCATTCTCCTTACCCTAATAATAATATTTTATATTATTAATAAAAATTGTATATAATTAATAATAAAATAATAAAATTTT
>JAOQMS010000005.1:37530513-37553459 GCA_027563885.1 Erythroxylum longipes | reverse complement strand
AAATTTTTATTAATGAAAATAGAAAATATATAAAAATTATTCTTTAATTGTTTGTATATATTTCTATATAAATAAAAATATAAATAAATAAATTTTAAATATAAATAACATATAATAGAATAAAATTTATTAAATAATTAATAATAATATTTTTATGTAATTAATAATAAATTTTATATAGTTAATAATAAAATAATAAAATTTTTATTATTTTAAAATAGAAAATATATTAAAAATTATTTGTCACAGTTGTGGCTTAAACAAGTCACAACTGTGACTTTTTAATTGGACATAATTTCTGTTTTAAAATTATAGCATTAAATCTCTTGCAACAACCAATTTAATATCAAGGGTATAATAGTCATTTATTATACATTACATTTTATTCCATCCATCTTCCAAACAACATTTCACTATATTACATCATGAACTTTTCCATCCCTCCCAAACAACTTTTCACTATATTACATTTCATTTCATTATAAATCGTTTCGTTTCGTTTCGTTCCGTTCCATTCAATTCCATTAATTAACATCCGACCAAACAGGCCCCTAAAGAAATGTAGAGGGTTTTTGATAAGCCAGTTGTGTCTATTACCTTCAACAAAAATCAAAAACCAACCTCTCCAAGAACTAAAAGCTATTCTGGGAGCAAGAAGGGTCACGATCAACAGAGAACAACAAACACAACTCCTTGTCCAATGAAGTTCTAAATCGGAGAAAGAAGTAATATGGGAATCCTAATTTCATTCAAAGAGGCTTTCCCAAACTTTGACCTGGGGATAAGGTCAATTTTAATGGGCCGGACAATATTATAGGTAAAATGATGACACATGGATCAATGGATGCAAGTGGAGATGCAAATGTAAATGGAGCATAAGTATATCAGCTGAAGATCAAACGAAACATTAAATAACCCACCTGGATGAAATAATATGTTACAGACTGATTCTAGAAGAGAATATAGACAATTATGCTAAATAACAAAATAGGAATAGGTGTCATACATTTTGTTGCTGGATAGGTGTCATACATGTTTTAACAAACGTTTATTTTAGGTCTATCTCCAATCCTTACACCAAAATTATACACCAAATTTAGTGTAAAACAAAATATTCCAAGAATCTTTTTAAATACTCCAACCACTCTACATCAAATTTGGTGATTAAGTATCTTTAAAGAATATTCCACTATAATTTAGTTATTAATTAAATTAACTTATATTTATACAATAATTTACTTATTTATTTTATTAATAAAAATTAAAATAAAATCATTATTCTTAATTAATTAATATATACTTTATAATAAATTAATATTATTTAACATATATAATTAATATTATTGCAACAACAGGTTAATAACTTACACAAATATAATATTTTTATTATAAATTTAACTTCTAATCCTCTAAATTACCATATCGTTCTCACAAATATTTAATCAATACATTACGAAGTTCATAATGAGCTTCTTTATCTTTAATTTGCTTATGTCTAACAAGGAATTCTTGAAATATAATAGTATCCTCTCTATTAATATTAATTTTAGGGGCCGACATTTCGCTCCAATCTTGTATAGCTGCTTGGGTATCACGTTCGTCCTTAATGATCATATTGTGCATTATAATGCATGTTGACATAATATAATGTAATATGGATTTTTTTTCCAAAAATGTGCCGGTCCCTTGATAATTGCAAATCATGATTGGAGAAATCCAAATGCACGCTCAACATCCTTCCTACATGTTTCTTACATCTTTGCGAATAACTTCTTTTTTGGGCCTCAGGGATTATGAATGGTTTGTACCAGGGTAGACCATTTTGGATAAATTCTAGCAGCTAAATAATATTCAATATCGTACACTTTTTCTTGAGTAACATAATGAGCAGAAGGTGCTATACCTTTAGTAAAGTTTACGAACAAGTAAAATGCCTTTAACACATTAATGTCATTATTTGATCCTGGCAAACCAAAATGCGCATGCCATATCCACAAATCATAATCAACTACAGCTTTAAGAATAATAGTTGGGAATCCACTACATCTACTATATTGTATTGCCCAAGCTGTTAGACAGTTTTGTCATATCTAATGTATGCAATCTAAGCTCCCTAGAATCCCTAAAAAATCCCGATTTTCATTAATTTTAAACAGTCTTGCAACATCATTAGCATCTGTTCAAAAGACCTCCACAGTGGCCCAATAAAACCTTTTTGTTCTTTCAATTATCGTTGATTCTCCAATTTTAAAGCGTTCATCAGTTGAATCAGCTGATAAGCTATACTCCAACATTCGAAATGCTGTTGTTACTTTTTGTAAACTAGAGTATTCTAGTTTACCACATCCATCTCTCTGTTGCATTTATCATGACCTTCATCATCAATAACAATTCGTAGGAATAAATTTTGACTTATTCGAAATCGCTTATGAAACACTGTTGCATTATATCTTGAATTTTCTGCAAAATAATCATCCCATAGTCTTTAATCTACTGCAGCATGGTCACAATAAATGACTCTATGACTGCAGCACGGTCACGAGAAATTACTCTATAAACAGGGATTAGGCCTTTGTGCATTGGCTAGTTCACTATATTGTTCATATAGTAATCCATTGCAAGGTTGTTGTTTGTATAAGCAGATAGTAACACTTTGCTTTGTGCTAATATTTCATAAGTGAGATCCAATTCATGCTTCGATGATGAGGACGAAGATGAGGATGATATATAAGAAATATTAATATTAGTACTCATGGTTGTAGATAAATATGATGAAGGGTTCAATGATGAATTTACTAGTGATTTATTCCCTTATATAGTAATAATTCATTTTATCCTTTATCTGATTTATCTCTACACAAAATCCAACTCTATCTTTTCGCAACCATTATATCATATTGCATTCATCTCAATTGTTCATTGATATTTTTATCTTTTCTACATAATATCCAAGACAAGATAAGGAATCTCTATGAAAAAATCCAACTCTATCTCTTCCCAACTGTTGGATTAGATTGCATTCATCTCAATTGTTCATTGTTATTCTTACTTTTCCACTCAACATTTAAGACAAGATAAGGAATATCTACAAAAAATCTAACTATATCTATTCCCAACCGTTGGATTAGATTGCATTTACCTCAACCATTCTTTGTTATTCTTATCTTTTACACACAATATCTAAGACAAGATAAGAAATCTCTGTAAAAAATCTATCTCTATCTTTTCCTAAACGTTGGATTAGATTGCATTCATCTCAACAGTTCATTGGTATTCTTATTTTTTACACAAAATATTCAAGATAAGATAAGGAATCTCTGTAAAAAAATCTATCTCTATCTCTTCCCAACCGTTGTATTAGATTGCATTCATCTCAACCATTCATTGGTATTCTTATCTTTTCCACACAATATCCAAGACAATAGAAGGAATCTCTGTAAAAAAAAATCTAACTTTATCTCTTCTCAACCGTTGGATTATATTGCATTCATCTCAACTGTTCTTTGTTATTATTATCTTTTTTCCACTCAATATCCAAGACAAAATAAGGCATCTCTGTAAAAAATCTAACTCTATCTCTTCCCAACTGTTGGATTAGATTGCATTTATCTCAACTATTCATTAGTATTCTTATCTTTTCCACACAATATCCAAGATAAAAGAAGGAGTCTCTATAAAAAATCTAACTCTATTTCTTTCCAACCGTTAGATTAGATTGCATTCATCTCAATTATTCATTAGTATTCTTATCTTTTCCATACAATATCCAAGACAAGATAAGGAATATTTTCAAAAAATCTATCTCTATCTCTTCCCAACCATTAAATTAGATTACATTCATTTCAACTGTTCATTGGTACTCTTATTTTTTCTACACAATATTCAAGACAAGATAAGGAATCTCTACAAAAAATCTAACTCTATCTCTTCTTAGCTGTTGGATTAGATTGCATTAATCTCAACCGTTCATTGGTATTCTTATCTTTTCCACTCAATATCCAAGATAAGATAAGGAATCTCTACAAAAAATTTAACTTTGTCTCTTCCCAACTGTTGGATTAGATTGCATTCATCTTAATTGTTCTTTATTATTCTTATCTTTTCCACACAATATCCAAGACAAGATAAGGAATCTCTATAAAAAATATATCTCTGTCTCTTCTCAATCGCTGGATTAGATTGCATTTATCTCAACTATTCATTGGTATTCTTATCTTTTACACACAATATCCATGAGAAGATAAGGAATCTCTACAAAAAATCTATCTCTATCTCTTCCCAACCGTTGGATTAGATTACATTCATGTCAACTATTCATTGGTATTCTGATCTTTTCTACACAATATTAAAGAAAAAATAAAGAATCTCAGCAAAAGATCTAACTCTATTTCTTCCCAACAGTTGGATTATATTGCATTCATTTCAATGGTTCATTGGTATTCTTATTTTTTCCATACAATATTGAAGACAATATTAAGAATCTGTGCAAAAAATCTAACTCTATCTCTTCCTAACCGTTGGTTTAGATTGCATTCTTCTCAACCGTTCATTGGTATTTTTATCTTTTCCACACAATATCCAGGATAAGATAAGGAATCTTGCAAAAAAATCTAACTTTATCTCTTCCTAATTGTTGGATTAGATTGCATTCATCTCAACCATTCTTTGTTATTCTTATTTCTTTCATACAACATCTCTATAAACAGTTGATTTGTTTTACTAAACTAAAACCATCATTTCATATAACACTCTTTGAAATCCTAAACTGTAGCACTCTTTAAAACCTATCCGAAAAATGACAAGCTCAAATTTAGGTGTAAAGCCTTTGAATATCTGTCGAAGTACATCATATTTAGTTGAAGAAAATTGAGTACTGTGCCATATATATTTTAATGTTTCACAAAACCCCTTTACTGGTATAGGTCAATCTATGACTCAGTTTTGGTCTTGTATCACAATTAAGTATCATCAAATGTTGTCGAATCATATCACCACTGTTCGACCTTAGAGATCTCTATAAGCTCGATTGCAAAACCTAATGATAGCTATTGGAAAATTCAGAGGATGTGCTCGACAAATTGAAAACTTGAATCTAAGTGGTGCTTCTGAACAAGATATTATAAGTACTTTATTTATTTTCTTTGTATGAATTTAAATACGTTTGATTTATACCCTAAAATCTAACTTAAGTTACAATATTGTATTGCAATTCGAGAAATTAAAAGATTTACTCATTCAAGATCCAAATTTTCAAAAAGGTTTCAAATTTGATCATGTATGGCTAATCCTAAAAAATATGGAGAAATATACTAACACTAGCAAACTGAAAGCATCGGGTCATCGAAAATGATCTAATTGTAATGAAATGTCACAATCCAAATCTCAAAATTCAGATAAGTTAATAGGATCATATCATTTTGTATTGATTTAAACAATGATTTTGAAGTTGAAGATGAATTTACTGACAACAATGATTTAGCTGATCGTCCTATTGGTAGAAGAAAGAAAAAAAATGAAAAAGGAACAAAATGAGGAAATGAAAAAACTTTTTATGTCCATAAATAAAGAAATTAAAGGAATGTTTGATGAAAGTCAACCTCTTATTGAAAAAAATTATGAACTTCAGTTATTACAAGCTTAAAATGAGGCAAAACATTAGAGCTACAATAAAGACAGGAAGATAATAAAAATTTATGCAAAGATCTGATTCCATTACAAATCCAATGATGTATGAGGCTTTTAGAAATGAACAAATGAAAATTTATGCAAAAAGAGCTCAAGAAGGAAAACGTCAATGAGGAGCTGGCTCATCTAGTAACTTTAGCCAATATTTTGATTTTGGAGGAAATAGAGATGACCTTCCAAACTATTAATTATTTATGTTAAATTGATATTCTCAAGTGTTTTAGTTTTACTTTTAATTTAATTGTTGTAATTTTAGTTTGATTGTAATCTCGAGTTTGGTTATAGTTGTAATTTATTTTAGTCTGGTTATAATTTGAAACATTTTCATTGAGTTTTAATTTTTTTAAATTAATGTTGTGGTTTATTTTACTTTCAATTTTACGTACCTTTTATTTTAAATTTACTTTTTATTCTTAAAATATTTTATCAATGAATTTATAACACTTATAAATATTAAAATAAATTAAATATTATAGTCAATAGTAGTTTCATGTTAAAGGTCTCAACCAAATCTTTACAGTGATATATTTTGTGTAAAGTAATATATATTTTTATTTTAATTATTTAGTAAATTACGTAAATAAATCAAAATGTAAGAAAGACTTTAAAAAATATGTAAATAAGAAAATGGTCAAAGATGTCATTTTACAAGTTTTGGTGTAATAAATGGGGTCCACTTTTAGTGTCTCGTTCGGAGTAAATTCAACACATCAAAAGCCTTAAATATCAGAAAGAATAGATGGAAAGGGCAGAGAAAATTTACAGAAATAATTCTTCTTCTTCCTAGAGAGCGTTCGTCCCATAAATCAGGCATAGTTTTAGACTTTGCTTCATAACATAACATGGAGGTTGGACCGTTGGAAACACGACGGTGTAGGTTTTGGACTCTGGAGATGCTAGTGATGGCAAGTGGCTGGGTCTTCTCTCTTCTATGGTGGCTAGTGGCTGATGGCTAGTGGTTGGGTCTTCTCTCTTCTATGGTGTGATGGTTGGGTGTTTCCGCGAATGTGAGAGGGCGTGAGACGAAGCTAGAATTGGTAAAAATAAGATAGTTTTATTTTTGCCAATTTAGTCATTTAATTTTTTTAACTTGCTAATTTGCCAACTATAACATATCAATATTGGTGGCGTTGGTATGGTACCTAATAAAAATTCCAGTACCAACTGATAACTGAAGTTTGGACTACATTTTTTGATAAACGATAATCATAACCCCAATATTAAAAAAACAATGATATCATTATTAAAACTTATTTGGACACATGTTGAGGTGCAATTAAGACTTTGACGAGTTTTTAAACGGCGCTGATTTGACGTAGCAGGAAAAAGGCGCACATCAATTTTACCTACATCACAATATGCCAAATCAGATGATCATGCAGAATTTGACCAATTAAGGCACGTATGATCATTCATATGTACGAACAAGAAAACATAAATATATAAAAACTGAGAATGAGTGCATGGGACGTGCAAGAGGTTGAATTACGACGTGAACGCATATACGTAGAAGTAGGGTTAGTTTTTAGTGGTTAAACTGCCCTAAAACCCCGAATTTGTCGCGGACACGAATGGGTAGGAACTAAGAAAATCCTGTGTCTTTCGTCCCAAAAACAAGTCTCGCCAAGCCGGGGATTGTCAGACCTCGCAGAACACAAACCAAACCCATTAACAAAAACAATCCCCTCATTTTGTTCTTCCTCTGTTTTTCTCTGCTGTCCTTTTATTACATCATCAATTCAGTTTCTGCAAATTCTCGTTTTTCGTTCTGTCTCCACAGGTTGTATATTCTTCTTCTTAACCTCTATTGTGCTTCTAGGTATGTATGCTTGTATTCAATGCAATTTTTCCCTCCATTTTTAAATCAATTTATTATTACACGTTAGGCGATTTGATTCTGATATTAAGATCGCTAGAGGAAAAGGTTTAAATAAATAGGCTTTCAGTTTCGTTCATGCCGCGAAATAGTTCTGCTTCCGTCTTCTTCCTTCTCGTTAGAAATTGAAATTCCTAGCTGCTTTGAGTCTATGAATGGTTGATTGCTTCTTACTTTTGATAATATTTTGTGTGTTTTTATTATGGTATTGCCTGATTAGTCCTGATTAATGTTCTTGGTTTATGGGAATATTGCAGGGTGTATTACTATTAGATTAAATTTAGGAGCTGACATGTTGTGTTGCGGAGGCGCAGAGGAGGAACCCACGGGCCCACCTGCCAATCAATATACAACCCCACCTAAAGGAGGGCCGCCATATGGTGGTGGTAAATTTGTTTGTTCCTTTCTATGAAAATCTATTTGTTTCATGTTTCAATATATCTTTGTTTTAATAATACTGTCTGGACAACGTCCTACATTTCAATTGTAGCATATTCTACTTGTTTGTGGTTCACTCTCTATCAGCGACACGAGTTCCATTTCCATTTGTTGAGACTGGAATCTCATTACGATCTAATGCGCATTGGACTTTAATCTTCTTCTTTTTTCTTGTGGAATGTACAAGTACTGCTTATCATGAAAATGTTCCACTTCCAACTTGTGCTGCATATCAAGAAGGCACAAATTATGACTTCTTTTGTTCAATTTGGGAATTCAGTATATTTGTTAACTTCTAATCCCAGAAAACAACGCTAAAAAGATGTTGTTTGTCTTGATTGGGACAATTTTCTTTTGTATTTATTCACTTAAGGAAGTTCTGATCGCAATATCCTTTTCCTGTGACTGTATTGAAGGTGGTGGAACAGGAGAGCCAAAAAGCAGCAATCCAGCCAAAAGTGGAGCTCCACAAAAGGTCTTTCCCATTGAAATTCCGTCCATGTCATTGGATGAGTTAAATAGATTGACTGATAATTTTGGTACAAAGTCACTTATTGGAGAAGGCTCTTATGGCCGGGTTTTCTTTGCCACTCTAAGTAATGGTGTGCCCGCTGCAATAAAAAAGTTAGATACGAACACTTCGCAAGAGCCAGATTGTGATTTTGCATCACAGGTTCTGTACATTTCCTGGGACTAAATTTGTTGAATGCGACATATATGTCAGGCGACAAAATTTTCATCCAATTTGTCATTCGCAGTTATCAGTAGTTTCAAGACTCAAGCATGAACATTTCCTCGAGTTGATGGGGTACTGTTTGGAGGCAAACAACCGAATTTTAGTATACCAATATGCGAGTATGGGCTCTTTGCATGATGTGCTACATGGTACGTAATCTTTTTATTATTTCCTCATATATTAGATTTCTTTAAGGAATTTGATTGAAGTTGGGTCACTATATGATGCAGGGAGGAAAGGGGTGCAAGGGGCTGAACCTGGTCCAGTTCTCAGCTGGAATCAGAGAGCTAAAATTGCCTTTGGTGCAGCCAAGGGCCTCGAGTATCTGCATGAGAAGGTCCAGCCTCCGATGGTGCATCGCGACGTTAGATCGAGCAATGTCCTACTATTTGATGACTTCCTCTCCAAAATGGCTGATTTTAACTTGTCAAATGCCTCTTCTGACACTGCAGCTCGACTGCATTCTACTAGAGTCTTGGGAACATTTGGCTACCATGCTCCAGAGTAAGCCTTTACATCTCCCTAATTTAAACTGTATTTCTTCTGTTTGATCCAGGAAGTGTTGTTGACATAGTACATAAAGAGTTGTTAACTTGCCAGTTATGACAATAATAAGGTGTAACTGACCTTGGTATGGGTTGACTAAAATAGACTCTCTATTTTTAAGATCTAATGACATAACTTGGTCCATCTTCTAAGGGCCAAGTAAAGATCTAGGTTTCCAAATGTAGTCCTTAAATGATCAAAATCGGCAGAACAGGAATTCGTCTTGGATCTCTTGGACAGTACTGATTTTCACATTGATTCAGCATCAGTTTGTAAAGTTACTAGTGCCAATTGTTAACATGCTATGAAAGCAATAACACTAAATCTGTACTAGCATATGTTTCACCTTTTGTCATGTTGCCCTTAAATATTTTACTAATTTCAAATCATTGGTTTGCTTTTCAAGGTACGCCATGACAGGACAAATAACTCAGAAAAGTGATGTTTACAGTTTTGGCGTCGTTCTTCTAGAACTCTTAACTGGAAGAAAGCCAGTAGACCATACAATGCCCAAAGGACAGCAGAGTCTGGTTACTTGGGTCTGTTCTTTTATCTATTTCGTTCTTAGTGTGGCATTCTTTACCCTAAGCAGTGCAACTTTATTGACTATGGTTACGAGCCAATGCAGGCAACACCAAGATTGAGCGAGGACAAAGTGAAACAGTGTGTGGATCCCAAGTTAAACAATGAATACCCACCAAAGGCAGTTGCCAAGGTTTTGTCCTCTGCTAATTAACCCTGTAGTAGAGTTTGATGTGGATTTCTATTCTAAGATGATGTCGTTTTATTGAATCAATCAGTTGGCAGCAGTTGCAGCACTCTGTGTTCAATACGAGGCAGATTTCAGACCAAACATGACAATCGTTGTAAAGGCTCTTCAGCCACTCCTCAACTCAAAACCGGCAGGCCCAGAAGCTAATGCATGACATACGAATTTCAACACCGACGTACAGGGTATTCGTATGGGCTCAAGTCAATATAATCTATCTTTTACAAAAACGAGTTCATACATAAGACTTTACGAGAGATAAATTCATTTCGTTTGAATAAAAGCAGGGAACCTCTACTTAGCTTGTACAGGATGTATACATAGTTGCTTTTATGAAAGTAAATTGACATTACGATTCTTATTAATACTCGAATAGCACGTTACTATTAATCAAAACATGCAAACAAGAGCAAATACCAAACTAATTCATATTTATCACTCAAGAAAATTAGATAACATAATTATTTAGTGTAAAACCCTGACCTTTCCCTTCTATCGGTTTATATATTTTACTCTGGGTGAATAGTATTTTCAGATGAATAGTGAAACCGGGTAAATAGTTTTTGCCCTTTTTGAAAAATAATAGGTATTAATAATTTTAAACCCATTCAAATTTTTTGAGGCATTTAATTACTAAGTATTGATCCTAATTAAAGTATCCCGTGATCAATTTGGTGGTGAGATGACTGTGGAATATTTTCGAGATTTAATCTGGTTTATAGGTGTAGTAATCTATGAAAGGGCGAATTGGGGTCTTTTTATATAAATGAAGTTAATTAATAAAATTTAAATGACTCACATTTATTGACCAATTACAAGGCTCTATATGGTTTAAGAAACATTAAATTAGATGATGATGAGTCATTTAAGATGTTTAATAAGAAAATGATATGTATAAAGTATTAAAGTAGTCTAAAAGGGCATTTTTGTCCTAAACTTATAAAATTCCTGAAATTCATCCGATTGGACTTATTTTCGATCCGTTTCAATGTCATTTGAGTCTAATACCTATTATGGGTATTTTCAAATTTTTTTTGGGTTGGGTCCTTAAAATTCCTATTCAAGTGAAAATACTGTTCACCCGAGTTCACTATTTATCTGAAAATACTATTCATCCAGAGTAAAATATACAAATCGATAAAATGGAAAGCTTAGGGGTTTACAATTGTCCTCAAAATTTAACTGAGCATACTCGCTTGAAATAAATGAGGGTATAATGTACGCATTTGCCGCTCACACTCCTATGTAGCTTCCTCTATCGCGTGGTTCCTCTACAGTACCTTAACCAACAGAATGGTCTTGTTACGTAGAACTTGTTCTCTACGGTCGAGGACCTGTATTGGTTCTTTCTCAAAAGCCAAATCTTCTTTTAGGTTCACCGGTTGTTCTGTAAGTATATGAGATGGATCAACTAGATATTTGCAAAGCATAAACACATGAAAGACATTGTGAATCCTCGCAAGTACGTATAGTAACCTCAATCGATATGTCACTAGTCCAATCCTTTCCGTAACTTCGTATGGTCACCTCACTTTGAAAACAACTTCAAAAACATTTTGCAAATGTATTAAACAAAAAGGATAACTTGGCTATAATACCAACATTGACAGGCCTCTTTCCTGATGACTAAGCGACCTGCCTGATTCCCATTCTATATTTAGTTCAATTGGAAAGTTCCCCTAGAGCTAAGCCTTTTCCCTTTTCTTCAAAAAATTTTAAAATCAATATAAAGAGAAGAACAAGGAATAGCAGTGGAAGTTTACAAAATTAACCTTCATTAAAATTTCGGCAACATAACAACTGTTATTTAATAAACCAAAAACTTTAGGTTCTTGAAAAGCAATTCAAAACACTTCTATCCACTTAACTAAAGCACCACTACTACTTCTGGACTTTAAGTCCATTTAGAAACAATCTCAAGGAGTCAAAAACATTTATGCATTGAGTTAAAGAAATTTTTTTTTATAAATAACCATATTTTTACAAAACCAAGATCATGACATATTTACCATGATGATGAACTATATGTAGTAAAACATTTTCAATCTACCTTAACACAAAAGATGTTCAAAACATGTTCATAATTATGCAATAAATGTAAAACAAATTCATAAGCAATAGTGCCTACACAGCCGCATGTGACAAAGGTAGCTACTCAAATGGTGGAGTCCTAGCTATTGAAATTCCTGAGCGTGCACTTGGGAGGTTGAAATTTAAAAAAAAAAAGAAAATAAATGGTGAGCTAAACGAGTTCAGTGAGTGTTAGGGTTTCTTTTCAAACATTTATACAAACATAACCTCCATAAAGAAAAAAGATAATTTCCTTTTCTTTTCAAGCAATAAATAATGTTCTAACATAACAAATTCATATAATCAATGCACATGTGAAACACAATCAAGTTCCTCTTTTCTTGTAAGATAAACAGAAATGGCAATCGATAGTTTCATGAACTTTCTCTTTTAAAATTTTCTTTGCCATTTGGTACCGTTAGGTGTAAGGCCATGGAACTGGTTCTGCATCACTTACCCGTACCTAGCTAACCTCTAGTAATGGAGCTGGTTTTGCACCGCTTACTGGCACTAAGTTAACCACCTACATGGATTACTACACCTATAATAAATTTCGAAAATATTCCATAGCCATCTCACGACCAAATTGACCATGTGATACTTTAATTAGGATCAATACTTAGTAATTAGATGCCCCAAAAATTTTGAATGAGTTTAAAATCATTAATACCCATTATTTTTTTAAAAGGGCATTTTTGTCCTAAACTTATAAAATTCCTGAAATTCATTTGATTGGACTTGTCTTCGATCCGTTTCAATGTCATTTGACTCTAATACCTATTCTGGGTATTTTCACTTTTTTTGGGGGGTTGGGTCTTCAAAATCATTATTCAAATGAAAATATTGTTTACCCGAGTTTACTATTCATCTGTAAATACCATTTACACACAATAAATATATATAAACCGATAGAAGGGAAAGTTCAGAGTTTTACATTTAGTATTGTATTTTTAATAAAAATTTAAATTTAAATTTTCTGAAAACAATCTAAAAAATAAAATAATTATGTAATTATTTAATGTGATAATAGCATATTTTGTTTACAAAATATTTATTAATAAATATATATGAAACAGAAATTTAATATCATTACTTAATTTCCTACTATTAGGACAAAATTAATAAACTAAATTATAAATAAAATAATATGGAATGTTAGGTATTAAATATAAATTAGTTAAATATTTTATTATTTATTTAGTATTGTAATATGAAAATAAATTTAAGATTATATAGACAATTATTTTATACTTTTTTTAGTAAGAATTATATCCTTTTTATATTCAATCTAATCCTAAAATGTTTTTTAAAAAAAATAGTATAATCATATCATTTTAGAGATTGCATTAGAAATAGGGTTATAAATTAATTATATATTTTATTTGATTTATAATATTAGCTCCGGCTCTCAATTATAAATCAAGTTTGTAATCATGAGATTCTTTTTGAATATTACAAAAGGAGTAATATAAATATTTATCAATATTAAAAAAAATTGGACCATATTTAAAACTGATAAGAAGAGATTTTTAATGTTTAAAGGTTCAATTGATATTAATCCTTCATAAAATTAATATGTACTAAATAGTAAGTAAAAATTATAAGAATAAATATAAATATAAAATAAAACAAACTAATTTATTGAAATAAAATCAATACATCAACTTTCATTAAAATATAATAAATTAATAATAAATCTAATAATTCAAACTAATATTAAATCTAACATAATAAATTGATATAATAATAATAATAATAATTAAAATTATATTTCTAAAGGAGGTTATATCTTATCATTATCAAAAATTTCAAATTCTTCGTCACTTTTTAAAAAATTATAAACCACGATATCATCCAAAGTATTTACTTTAATATCTGCTATTATATTTAAATCAATTATCAATTTCTAATGTATGAGATTGTTTTCTATTATTTTATTTTTTATTGTAACACATTATACTTCTAATTTTTAGATAAGTTTAAAATAAGATATCAACTAATCATAAGTTGATTTTTTAATTCATCTGTTGAGGCAAAAATATTTTTTTATAAATCACGTTTTCAACTTCACTATAATTGAGATCAAATTGATGGTTCTTCTTTTTCTTCGATCTAAAATTCAGTACAACCAATATATTCAATATTAACTAGATCATGAGTTTTATTTTTGGTCTAAATCAGCCAGAGTGGCTGTTGGGCGCTAGAGCTACCCCTTTTATTAATAATGCTGAAAATGTTCAAGGTTACAATCATGGGAAGTATCGTACATAAGGGCATTGTTGTTGATCCAACACTGCTAAGGCTCGTATGTTGCTTAGTAAGGTAGCTAAAATAAAAGTTGAAAAGGACCGGTGTATTGCTGCATGCTTGGCCATGGAGTTTGCGACGGAGTTACCCTGTCGGTCGACAGTGTCGGACTTGGACAAGGGGCAAGCAGGACACTTGCCCAAAGCCCATTATAATAAAGGGCCCATTTTTAATCTATTTATATTTATTCATCCAAGAAGGGTAATAAATGTAATTAGAACAAAGTTAAGGTCGGAAGTTATTTAACTTTCAAGAGGGCCCATCTTCAATCTATTTGTATTTATTCATTCTAGAAAGATAATAAATGTCAGTTAAGGAAGGTTATCCTTGGAAGCAATTTAGCTTCCTAAATTGTCTTGGAAGCTATATTATCTTTGGTAATATAGCAGCTTCTAAGATTGAGAGTTAACATTAATTTGTTATATTTACAAATACTTTTGAAGTATTTAAGTTTATTTCTTACTCTTTAATTTGTTTATTTTCATAAACATACGAATCTAAGATATTTTAAATAAAAAATTGGCAGTCAAAAATTTTCACGATTATGAGTTTTGAGTTCTGAGTGATAATTTAAAGATAAAGTTTCTAAATTTTTTTATATTTTTTAGCTTATTAAATAATTGAATGTGTTATAATTAATTTGTAATTTGTCATTAAAGTGGATATTATGTTAACATTTTAAATTAGAACATTAATATTAAATGATATTGTATTTATTTGTATTTCTCCTTTTTATTTTTGGATTATTTATTATTTATAAATAATTAAATTTTTGCAGTTATAATTTTTATTCTACTTGGGGACAAATGTAATAATTGTTAAATTTGTATTCTTGTAGAGGTTCACATAAATTTAGAGATAATATGACTAAATCAAATAATTTAAATTACTCAATTCAAAAACTACATAAATGATTCCTTTATTATAAAAATTCGTATAATTATATTAAACATGTCTTGATAAATAAATAATAATAAAAACAATATTCGATCATTTCTACGAATAGGACAATATTTGACTTGACAAATTTAGAATATTTAATAACTTAGAATATAATTTACTATATTTTCTCCTGAGTACGTTAGTTTCTTGTAGTTTTAGAAATTATTGTTTCTCTATCGTTAAAATTTACTCTTTGTTTTTTCATTTTTACTATTGAATATTAAATTTTCTTATTTATTTTTTTCTCTATCATTAATGTAATACCATTAACATATTTTTATGATATATTATCAAGTTATTAATATTCTGTTGTGCGTGTATACTTTTTCTAATTCCATATAAATGCTTTCATTCAAATACGTAAACTTAAATATATTGTCGGGGTCTTTTTTTTAATTTCTCCCGGGCCTTATAAAACGATAGGAAGGCCCTGTCAGTAGATATGGGAGATGGAGTGACCATTTTCAGCAATTTGGCTTTGGATCCGGAGGAGTAAGGAGTGGTGGCGCCATGGCCAAGTAGCAGATCCGGATAAGAAGTTGACGAGTAGTTTCGAATCTGTTTCAATGGCCACCAAGGTCCTGCAGAATGGAGACCATGCAATACTGCTAGGAGCTCTGCTTCCAAGCTCGTGCAATAACCCAGGAATTGTGCGCTAGCATGGAGAATCACGCCCAGGTGTTTTCGAAGAACAAGCCCTGCTCCTGAGTGTCCTGGATTACCCAGCGATGAGCCATCTGCATTGGGCTTAAGAACTGTCGGCCTAATCCAGCGAATCACGATGGGCATGGAGGTTATGCATTGCGCGTGGAGGAAGGTGAAGCTATGGAGAGCATTCCCAGCGTGAGAGGCTAATTTCAAGGGATGGAGGAGTGTAAAGCTATTAAGGAGTTTAAAGACCTCTCCCAGCAGCGCAGTAGGTGAAATGGTTCGTTCCTCAAACAATTTTTGGTTTCTATCTTTCCTTAACATCCAACATATTCCGAACGAAAGCAGGCAAAGGAAAGGAAGAAAACCAGAGTCTAGTGTCCAGCACTTATGCAAACAATAACACAAATCAAGTGGCAGGGCAATATTCAGTTTATCAAAAAAATAACTCCATAAGCGTTGAGCTCTAATACATTCCATAAATGCATGTTGGAGAGGATCGGCGTTGGGGCAGAATGGACATTTAGACGGCAACTGGAGTCCCTGGTTCTTAGTTTGTCATCGGTGGGCATTAGACAATTTGTTAGTCGCCACATGAAAACTGAAATTTTTAGCGGGATCTCAGGACGCCAGAAACTCGTCAGGTCATTAGTTGGTGTCTGCCGTCGGCAGACTATATCAAAGACTGAGGACACAGTGAAGATTCCAGACTGTCTGAGCGCCCATATTTCACTACCTGGAACCTCTGGAAAATCAAGTGTCACGAAGTAATCTCTCGGAAGTGGACCGACTGCATATCTAATTCAAACAAGTGGGTTTGCCAACCGCCATCCCGATAGGAGTGGTTGAGGCGCAGATATGGAGCGATGGGTATAGCCGAAAGTGGGGCGAGAGGACCAAGGAATGACCAATTACAAAGGGATGAGTTACCATCCCCCATCCGTATTTGAGAATGGTGGCTTATGAGTTCCTTTAATGCCGCTAAGTGTTTATTCTTGCAAGATTTCTACCAAGTGATTTGGTTCACAAAGTTTGCCCATATGCCCTCATTTTGTTTAAGCTTCCATCAAAGCTTGCAAGTGAAAGCCGATTGTATATCTTCTTACCAAGAGCTCTAAATACATAATACAAAAATTATAAGATCAATAATAAAAATAAAATTCAATCAATAAAATCAATATTCTTTTTCCTTAGACTATAAATTATGTAAACAATGTCATCGAGTTTTTAATATTTCAAATGATTTTGTTTCTTTGTTTGAATATGTTCAAAAATGCTCCAATTATGTGCACATCTTGATGTAGCAACTGTTTGACTAAGTAATTTAATAGTAACTTTTCTCAATGTTAGATCACTTTTACCAAATAATCTTCAACAACAATAAGTGTTTTAAAGTAATAGTTATAAAAAATAAAAAATACATCATTAATATGTAAAATATGAAAACTTAGTAGGCTACATTTTTTTATTGTATGTTCTCTCTTTGTAAATGACCTAGTAAAACTTCCTAAACCTTCAAGATACCAATTTATTTCATTTATCTCCTTTGATTGCTCATTAATGGAGAAAATATATTTATATACAATCATAACAACCAGATTGCCTATAACATTAATATATGTCTATGCATCGCTATTATGTATGTAAAAAGGATTAAGAAAGTAAGCCGCTAAATAGATCCTTTAAGAAAGATGTTTATCTCATTGTTGGTCAAGAATATATGTATAAGGCTTATGTAATTTCTCTTTCCCTTTAAAAGTATTCATAATTATTTTGCAAACTCTATATATACTATCATATATATATATATATATATATACACCCTCAAAGATGGATTCTCATTTAAGTTAACAATCTTCAATAACCTTATAAGTGGAACTACAATATTCATAATAATCAAACAACCGTGATTTATTATTTAAAATAGTAACATAAATCTCTTTTTTCTTTTACACCATTTGATAACTTATAGCTTGAAAACTATTAACATATTACTAAATTTTAAAATACTTGTTTATGATCATAAACACGTTTCAAAATAATAATTATGCTTACAAACCTTGTAACAATAGGGTGCATCATTACAACTCAATCTTCTTGCTTTCTTAATCAGGAAAAAATGTAAGATGATTATACATAAAAATTATGATCTTGGAAGTATGTCAATTAAGATTATATATATGATCTATACAATTAATATCTTTTAAAATAAGATTTATACAATGAGCCACATATGAAGACTAATAAATATGACCATACTTTAATTAAAACAAGTACCCAATTGATTTATAATTAGTTGTATTATCTATAATAAAGCGCAAACATTTTTGGTCTAATCCACTCAACAATTTTAAACAAATGATTCAAATAGAGTATAAACACTTTTTACTGTATCAAAAGCATCAACCAACTTGATAAAAGTGGTTTAATATTATAATAAACCAAGAAATTAATCAAGATTTTTTGTCTTCAATTAGTCCACCCATATGCTATAACAATGTGTAATTTTGGCCTCCAATTAAACTTATATATATCCATAGTTAACTGACATTTTTTAAAATCTTAAGGTAAAGGAACAAGAATTTCATAACAAGAAAGTGCCTTTCAATCTTGAACCTATCATTGTGTAGCATATATTGCTCCTTGAAAACAAGGTTAATTTAAAGTATTTAAAGGAATATATAAATGAAAGAACCATCTAATCCAAGCTCTTTTACATCACAAAATAGAATATTTATCAATCAAAACGATTTTTAAACAAGGTTGAGAACCAAGAGTGGTTCTTGAAAGAAAATAAGAATCTATAATAATAATATTTTTCCTTTTTCTTTATCTAATATTTTTGTGCTTCATCACCATTGAAAGATACATTACAAGTCTCTTTATTTTATTTTTTTATTTTTACTTGTTGTAAATAATTTCCAATCCTCTCTTATACATCAAAGGGTACTTTTTTGTAAGAAGCAACATTACCTTTAATACTAGTAAGATGTTCTTTCATTCTATAATTTTATCCCTCTTTAAACATTTTATCACAAAACACATAATTATGTTGAATATTTTTATCATATTTTTCAAAAGAACAAAAACATTTCATTTTAGATCAACCTTACCACGAGTAATAAATGTTAAGGTTATAGAATATTTTATTAATGATTTCATATTCTCTATTACAATTTCAACCTGAAAATGAGAAAAATATACATTAAAAGGTATTTTAAATTGAAGTCTAAAAGTAATAGCCAAAGAAGAGAACAGGAAATGGATAAAATAGTAAACATGGAAGTATCAATCATCTTACTAGGTTAGCTATCATTCAAAACCTTCTTAAAAAACGAAAATATTAAGATACGATCACTATTCCTTACACAATAGGTAATAGTACGACTAAAAGGGGTATAATGGATTTAAGAGCATCAGTTAATTTCACGTTATATTTCATATATGCTCCAATGCTAACCTTAGGGTTATAATAAAAAATATGCTTGTGAAATTGAGTAATTGATTTTTATGTACTTAATATAAAGAATGATGATCGAATAACCCTTATTTTATTAGGAATATCATTATTAAAAACATCAAAGACCAAGATTGATGTTCATAGTGGCATACTTACTATAGAATTCCATGGTTAAATTGTGAATAGTAGCTACTACTACATGTTGGTCCTGAGCTGCTGAACTTAGGATGTTGATCTTCTTCTTGCCTTTTGATTTCTCAATTAGGTTCTCCTTCTTCTGAGTTTGCTTCTCCATGTAGTCACCTTAAGGAGCTTCCTCTCTTTTACCCTTAAACTCCCTTTCATTTACTAGCTGTATTGTTACTACCTTCATAATTTTTTATCATTCCATCTCTTTTTCAGCCTCCTATTTAACTTGCATCTTGCTACTAGATTGAATCTTCTTGCTTCCCTCTCACCTTGTTTACTTTTATCTAGTAGTCATTGCTTTTACCCTTTAGTTTAATCATGTCTTTCCTTTTGTTTGAATTGTTCCTGCCTCTCGCACCCTCCACCTTAGCTACCTCTACTTCACCTCCCCCACCTCTGAACCATTTTCCTCCTCCTTCACCTACTCCCTTTTGTAACTATGAACCTATATCATCTCCCCTAGCTAACATTAAATATACCTACCTCAACCCTAAAGCCAAACTATCCTACTGCCCCCCCCCAATTATATAGTGGATTGTCTTATTATTTCTCCTCTAGCCTCCATTCTTTAAGCAGGAATCTAGAAGTGGCAATCTACTCTAGTTGGTTTCTTCCTTGATAAGAGAGTGTCTTTTTCTGTAATGAAATCATAGGCTCAATAATTGGAAATAACATATTCTCATTGATATAATTCTGAACAATGAAGATATCTTTTTATTCAAATTCAATTCCACGAATTTAGTTAATAAAGTGATCAAAGCTAGAACTTGGCATATTTTTAGCAAGCCATTCTTCATTCAACCATAGAGACCAAGAGTGAGATGTGACAACATTAAATCAACCAACATTCCATTTTAAGCTACCTAGCTAGCTCCATTGGCAAGCCTTTATGCCTGGATCAAGCCACAGTAAAATCCAAGAGAATAAATTTTGCAAGAATATGTATAGTTATTGATACTATCACTGATTTACCTGAGGAAATCCTCTTCATAAAGTACAATGAGAATCTTGAACTAATTGAGGACAAAGTCAAGATTACTTATGCATGGAAATCCCCCAACTTGAAGCCAAAAGAAGTATAGAAGGCCACTAAAAATTTTCAGCACTGACAACTTTACTGAACTAATGCCAAAGTTTGAAATTCAAGAAATAGTTGAGATCCTTTATATGCACGACACTCCCGACACATATAACAATACCTCTCCACAACCTTGAGTTAAGGCAATAGTACCAATCCCTTCCACTTGCAACTCTATTCCAGAAGCAGAAATAGGCAATTCCAGTTCAAAGTTTGATCCAGCCCTGGTTCCTACTGCACTTTTTTCTAGGAACATCAATACCTAGTATTGAATCTATCCTCTTTACTCCTCTTAAAGAAGGATTCCAATTAACTTCTAGAAGAAAATATGGAAAAAAGAAGGATTTTGGTTGTTCTGCCCTGAAACAATGATCTTCTCATCCTTGAATATTAGAGAGTGAAATTCCCCTTCAAAGCAACAAGCTATTATAAGCTTTGTTGTAGTGAATAATATATTTTTATTAGGAGTTTTGGAAACTAGAAAGGATTATAATCATTGTGGAATTCTCACTCTATTCCTTAGTAGATGGAGGTCTCTCTCCAATAGCTACACATCCTAATGGGAGAATCCTAGTTCTCTTTGACTTTGACAAACTTCAGCTCTTCAATTTCAACATCTATGATCAAGTTATACATTTGAAATTAAAATTCCTCAGCAATAATCTTGATATGGTCACTTTTTTATTTATGTTTTCAATCATACTTATTAAAGAACCTCTCTCTAGAACAAGCTCATTGATATTCACCAAAGCATCAATTCTCCATGGATTTTACTTAGTGATTTCAACTCAACAATCCACCTTGATGATGCAGATAGAAATCATTCCAATAAGCCTTTATGTGAAGACTTGAAAAACTGCATTGCCTCTATTGAAGTTAGTAATCTTCTAAAAGGTGCAAAATATTTCACGTGGAGTAATAAGCAAAAAGACTCCACATTCTTGAGTAAGAAACTAGACAGGGGCATGTCCATTTTTCTATGGACTCAAACATTCCCTAACTCTTATGCTTGCTTTCCTAATATAAACATCTCTGATCATCTCCTCTTTTGATTCTCTCATATTCTTTATAGCCTCAAATTAGGCATCCTTTCATATTCAAAAATTTATTGATGAGTATACATGGTTTTAAAGATGTTTTCATAAAGGGGTATCAGTTCATACATCTTAGGTTTTAAATAGTTTCAATGCTCCAAGAAACTTAATTACATCAGAGAAGAAATCAAATTATTTCACAAAGCAAATGTTGGCAACCTTCATCATTTAATAAACACTGTTAGAGAAACTCTTGACAACGCTCAAAATGATCTGTATCTAGATCCTATCAATTTCGTATTGCAACAAGCTAAATTGTAAGCTTCTTTTAATTACATCAAAGCAGCTAAATTTAACCATTCTTTGTGGAAATAGAGGTCTAAAATAAAATGGTTAATTGAGGGTGACAGGAATACTAATTTCTTCATAGAGCTATCCAAAAAAAGAAGTCTTCTAACAGAATAGTCACTTTGATTTCTAATGGCACTCTATTTCACACTCAAGAAGACTTAATATTTGAAGCTGTTAATGTAGCGTCCTATTACCATGGGGTGCATACCGAAACACCCTGAGGACATTCCAGTACATAACTTATGATAATGGTGCACTACGTTCAATAACAACATTCACTTAACATGGCATCATCATTCTTTATTTTCTTATAAGACATTATAATGAAAAACACCATATTTTAAAACCTAAAATTCTCCTTTCATTTCATAAAACAAAATATTTATATTGACAGTTTTCAATATCGTCCCAATATGAATATCATCATATCCTAATGCAAAATACACTACATGAAAGAGGAAATACACAAAAAGATCTATCTAATCTTCCAATCTCAGCTGACTGACCTTTGAGTCATTTCTTCTTTTTCCCCAAAAGTACAAGACTATACTCCTCGTAGCGTCTTTTAGTAGCTAAAGTCGTCTTATGATCTTGAAAAATCAACGTTACAATTTTGGTGAGTTTTGCGAACTCAATGAGGTAACCATCATCGATGATTTACTCTATTCACGCAACACATCACAAATGTAACATATAATTTACATCTTTGCATTTTGCATAAATTATCACATATCACATTCAGACAATTTTGCATTTCAAACAATCAAACATACTTATTAAAATGTATATGAAATGCTCATGTGACTCTTTTCCAATT
>JAOQMS010000005.1:37511550-37524472 GCA_027563885.1 Erythroxylum longipes | reverse complement strand
GCATTCATGTATGGAATGCATCTCTCATAATCAATCAATCATGTCAAGAAGCATTTAGTTCGTCACATTCACATATACGTAGCACTTCAATATCACATTCATGCATTAAGTCTCGGACCTTCATTGTCTGGCATCAACATAATCAAATCACATTCATGTTATCATTCAAAACATATTCTAAAGCAAACAATTAATTGCGTGAAACTTTCTAGGTTACTCATTGATTTCTCTGGAAGCTATTGCCTCAAAGTTCCAGCAACATCTAGATGTTGATGTTCCAATTGCTCCTCTATATCAAGCAATAGACACATATCACACTTTTGCACAATTATAAGTGTTTGTTAATGCACATGTATGTATATCAAATATAAACAATGCATGTTTATGACAATCTTGATTATCGCTCTATTATTCTCACCATATAAACATTCATATTTCCAAACTCACATAAGTATCATTTATACTTATGGTTTATACCTCAATAAAACCATTAAAATTGAAATTCTTAACTCATTTCGTCAATTCAGATTTGTCCTAAAACATACCTTCGGGTCTACTATACATGATCAATCTGACAATGAAAATGAGGTAATTTGGCAATACTTTCTTATAGAAAAATGTTCCCTATTGTCTTAAGTTTCTAATGATACTAGGATAATTCAATTTAGTTCAGTATTCCAAAAGTTATACTCCAAATAATTCAGACTATTCTTCAACTGTAACAATATTCTATACCAAACTTCAAGTCAGATTCTTGAATTCTAGAGATAGAATTAAAATTCGACTTCTCAAAAAAATTGTAGCCTTATGCCTCTAGTTTAATATAAATTAAGAATCATTCCTTTTGGATAAATACATATCAATATATTGCCAAAATACTGAAGAATGTTTAATGAAAATACTCCATCCATAAATTTTCAAGAGTTGTTCATCATTTTCGTCCCAATTTATCACTCAATCTCTTTCAAATGATTTCTAGAAGATCATAATTTTTAGTGGAGATGTGGAACAATGTGTTTCAAATCTTTTGGTTCAAATCCCATTCAGCTCAAGACATTCTTAAGCAAATTAAAAATCATTATTAACACCAAATATAAAAAACATCACATATTCATGCATCTTCTTCATTTCTGCGTTTTCATCTTTCATTTTTCTGCACTTTAATTTTTTGTACATTTCCCATTTTCATTTCACCATTCAACTCCCATTCATACCAACACATTCTTAAACAAATTAAAAACCATAATTAATGCCAAATATCAAAAGCCAGAAAATTCTCCACGAATGTTCTTCATTTCCTGCACTTCATTTTTTTGCATTTTGTTCATCTTCTTTTCTTTTTCTCAATCTAACATTTCTAATTTATATCTACCCCATTTTTGACTTACATTTAACTCAAATCATCCACAAACAAATCCAAAATCCCAGATTAAAACTCAAACATTAAAACAGAAAAATTTACGCATGTTCTTCACATTTTCTACGCTTTCATTTTTCTGCATATTTATTCCCTACACATTCTTCATTTTTCTTCTCAAACTTTCATTTTAGATCACTTTCACATATCAAAACATCATCTTACACCTCTTACTTAACTCCAAACCCATTTTAAAACATCTCTAAAACCACTCAAAATAGAACATATTCTTATACTCTCAAAACAGAACACAAACATATACATTCATCCACCAATTTGCTGCACCTAGTTCTCAATTTCATGTTAAATTTTGAGACTTTTAAGGAAAGAATTTAAATTATATGTCTCCAATAAAAATGTAACCTTATGTCTCTAGTTTAATCTAGATCAAGAATCATCTCATTTGGATAACTAAAGATCAAGTTATGGGTAAAATACAGAAGCATAATTAGTGAACATGTTACTGCTACATTTTCCAGCATTAATCTTCCAATTTTCCAGATTTTACACCTAACACAACTTGTAAAAATATCACTTTTCCTACTTCATTACTATTAATTCTTAACTCCATTTTAACTCAATATCATTCACAAACCAATTCATGATCTATATTTGATCATTAACTCAAAACAGAACATGTGCATATACCATTCATTATTAATTTTCTGCACTCATCCTAACACCATTATAATGATCATTCTACCTCTAAAACATCTCTAAAACAATTTATGAATTATTACTCATCATACATATACAAAAGCAAGACATTTACATTAACTATCCATCACCCACGACACATACATACACATTGAAAAAAAATCAAGTCATCACTCTTAATTTACTCATCATTCTAGCTTCATTTAACAATACTGATGATATTTAAATCATAACTTGCTTGTTGAAACTTCAATTTCTTCAAAAACTCCAAGAAGCCCTAATTCTCATGTAACCCAAATACATCATCTTGAAGGTGGATTGGGTTAGGCTTTCTTATAGCAAGAGAAAGAGACAACAAAATGGGAGTAGTAAAAGATAGATGGAAGCAAGGTGTAACTTTGGTGAGAAAACCGTGAAGAAGATGAAGCTTAGAGAAGAAAGCCACAAAGAAGGAGATAAGATAGGGAAAAAAAAGAATGACTTGGTCTTTCAAAGATAGAAGAAATATGACTTGGTCCTTTAAAATGTAATTGTATAATGAAACTTGAACTAGATAAGTGACACTTATCACTTATCTAACTTCTAAGGCTTTAACTAAGTTCTTATTGAACTAGTCCCATACCTCTCATCTTTTTATTCCAATTATCACTAAAATTTTCAATATCATTAACTCACAAATTCTAAAGTCATCTCCAAAATTTCTTTTAAAAAATTCTAAATTAATAAATACACTCTCCAAAATAATTTTAATATATATAAAACCCGCAATTCTCAATAAAAATCACATTTCACATATATAAATCAATTATACCTAGAAAAATGTCAATGAATGCATGTACAATTATTTTCAGATGAAAAAAATCAATATTCACGTGTATGTGCATATCATATAATGCATGAGCATAAAATGCATTTTCTAATCTCTCAATAATCTCTCACATATATACTGTTCTAGCCTCAATGTGGGTAATGGGATGTTACAGTTAATTACTTCAATCATTTGCTTGGTACTGGATCATCAGCTACTTCATCATCTAGACTTCTTGATCAAACCATTCAACAAAATATATCTCCAAATGAAGCAAAGTTCCTCTCAACTTCAGTAACTTGAACTGAAATAGAGTTTATAATCAAATCTGTAGCTCAATGCAAAGCCTCAGGTCCAATTAGTTTTAACATCCTATTCTTATTTGAGAATTGGAACATTTTAAGGCAACTGTTACAATGTAATGCAATAATTATTTAACAAGAGGATCCTACTAAAAGAACTTAACAAAACCTTCACCACTTTGATCCCCAAGTGTTTTAGATCATAAGTCCCTCAAAAACTTCTGACCTGTCTCCTATTGTTCCTCCATTTACAAAATCATTTCCTAGGTAATTGCTAAAAGACTCAAAAGTATTCTCCTAGGTCTAGTGGATTTCTCTCAATATGTTTATATCCTAAAAAGACATATAGATGACAATATTGTAATTGCATAAGAGCTGTTCAAAAAGTATAATAGAAGGAATATTAGCAAGAATTATGCAATCAAATTAGATTTTCAAAAGGATTATGATTAAATGGATTGGAATTTCATCTTAAACATTTTGAGAGCCTTTGGATTCCCTATAATCTTCATAGATTGGATACATCAATATATATCAAAAGTCTCCTACAAAGTTTTGGTAAATGGACAAACTTCTCCTCCCATCCAAGTAGCCAAAGGAAGCAGGTAAGGGATCTCATTTCCCCTTACATATTTGCTCTAATATTAGAAATGTTAACCAAATTGCTTAAAAGTACTCCCTCAAGAAACTCTTGCTTTAAGTTTCATGCCAAATGTAAGAAACATAAACTAATCAGTCTAAGTTTTGGTAATGATGTCTTCATCTTTACCAAAGCTGATACCAAATATGTCACACTTATCTCCAAGGCGTGCAAAATGTTTAAATCTCTCTCAGGTCTATGCATAAACTCTAAAGAAGAATCAATCATGTTTTTTTACAAGTGCTTCTTACTTGGCTCTAAAGTTCTTAACTATTGTAGGTTTTAGAGTAGCTCAACTTCTCATCACATATCTTGAAGTCCCTATCACCTCTATTGATAGGATTGAATTATCTTATATTTTCTTATGTATTTTCATGTGATTTCATCCTATTTTTAAGGTAAAATGTTTAATTTGTGTTCAGTTTATGTTGACTGTTAAGTTGGATATCTTGATATATATTTGAGACCAAAAAGACAAGATTCTAAAGCAAATTAGAGCACAAATGTTTAACAATAAAAGGACACAAAATAAAAAGAGATTATAGCTTGTTGGTCGTGGCAAAAAACAAAAATGAAGAAATAACATGAGCACGTGCATATTTTTGCATCTAATTTATATGAGTTTGATGGTGTGAAGTTAATGGAATGACGGCTAGGAAAAGATGAAGCAAAATGTAACCTTCCTTGAAGCAAAAAATGACAGCGTGTGGACAATAGGAGAAAGAGAAACAAAACGACAGTGCAAAATGGAATGAAACACAGAGGACTAGCATTAACACTAGCGTTGCGCTAGTATTAACGTTAGCATAAAATGCTAGCGTTGAAAGCTGGAATGGTGAAGTGAAGAAGCTAGGGCGAGACGTGTAGAGGGAGCGGACCAAAAACAACAAGTTAAAATTTTCCAATAAATAAACATTAGAGGGGGTTGGCAGCTTGGTGAAGTGAAGAGCTAAGAAGGGTGTGTGGCGTGAATAGGAGGGTGGAATTACCAATCTTATTCATCCCATCAGCTACAGTGAGGAGTAACTTAAAAATGGAGAGTAGCGTAGCTGGAGGGTGTGAAGAGAGAGTAGGCAGCTGGAGTGGCTTGTGGCAAGAAAAGAGAGTGGAGACTTGAATAGTGTAAGTGAAGCTAATGTTAAATTGTCACTTCAATGAATAGTGCTGTAAATAGTGAAGAAGAAAATTTTGTGCAGTGAAGTAGAAAATAAGGAGTTTTCGGTTAGGGATGGAAATAGGGACTCAGCTCTATTCTTTTGGAGATTTATGAAAGGCTAAAAGTCCTGACATTAGTTTAAAGGTGATATTGATGTCTGATGACCTAGGTTAAATATTTTTTTATTATTTTTGTTATTTCTTTCTCTCATTAGAAATTGATTGTGTTATCCTATGTTAATTGATTTAGGTTTTGTGTATGGATAATTGGATTTTCGTTATTGTTCCGTTGTTTGTGCATGAACCCATAGGGTATTGTGAAAGGATGATTTTAATGTGTTTATTGAATCGTTTGATTGTATATCCATTGCTAGAATTTGGATATAATCTGTAATTGTTATGTTGAAATTCATGAGTAGTGACTAATGATTTGTAATCATTAGGGATGACATGACCTGGGTTAAATGACGCATCGTATTTAGTTGTTGCCTTGATTAATTGGTTTTCTTAATTCTTAATACTACTACCTAATTAAATCCAGAGATCATATCCTAAGTTATTTGGTGGTTATGTTTAATCAACTGTTGTATCTTGATTAAACAAAATCTAAGGGAAAACTCGTGTTACAACCCACGATTAATAGTTTTTAGGAGAGGTTTCAGAACAACAAATCAATAAAATATACTTAATTAGAGTGTAGGCTGAGATTGAACCAAAGAACCGGATCACTATCGAATTCCCCAATTTTATCATTTTTTGTATATTTTCTTTAATTTGTTTTTATTAGTTAGATTCATTTTATTTTCTTATTCAAAAAAACCCAAACGCTAGCATTGAAAGCTGGAATAGTGAAGTGAAGAAGCTAGGGCGAGACGTGTAGAGGGAGCGGACCAAAAACAGCAAGTTATTGTCCAATAAATAAACATTAGAGGGGGCTGGCGGTTTGGTGAAGTGAAGAGCTAAGAAGGGTGTGTGGCGTGAATAGGAGGGTGGAATTACCAATCTTATTCATCCCATCAGCTACAGTGAGGAGTAACTTAAAAATGGAGAGTAGCGTAGCTGGAGGGTGTGAAGAGAGAGTAGGCAGCTGGAGTGGCTTGTGGCAAGAAAAGAGAGTGGAGACTTGAATAGTGTAAGTGGAGTTAATGTTAAATTGTCACTTCAATGAATAGTGCTGTAAATAGTAAAGAAGAAAAGTTTGTGCAATGAAGTAGAAAAGAAGGGGTTTTCGATTAGGGATGAAAATAGGGACTAAGTTCTATTTTTTGGGAGATTTATGGAAGGCGAAAAGTCCTGACACTAGTTTAAAGGTGATATTGACACGATGACCCAGGTTAAATATTTTTTATTATTTTTGTTGTTTCTTTCTCTCATTAGAAATTGATTGTGTTATCCTATGTTAATTGATTTAGGTTTTGTGTATGGATAATTGGATTTTCGTTATTTTTCTATTGTTTGTGCATGAAACCATAAGGTATTGTGAAAGGATGATTTTAATGCGTTCATTGAATCGTTTGATTGTATATCCATTGCTAGAATTTGGATATAATCTGTAATTGTTATGTTGAAATTCATGAATAGCGACTAATGATTTGTAATCATTAGGGATGACATGACCTAGGTTAAATGACACATCGTATGTGGTTGTTGCCTTGATTAATCGGTTTTCTTAATTCTTAATACTACTGCCTAATTAAATCCAGAGATCCTATCCTAAGTTATTTGGTGGTTAGGTTTAATCAACGATTGTATCTTGATTAAATAAAACCTAAGGGAAAACTCGTGTTAATTGTTAACCCACGATTAATAGTTTTTAGGAGAGGTTTGAGAACAACAAATCAATGAAATATACTTAATTAGGGTGTAGGCCGAGATTGAACCAAAGAACCGGATACTACCGAATTCCTTAATTTTACAATTTTTTGTATATTTTCTTTAATTTGTTTTTATTAGTTAAATTCATTTTTTTTCTTATTCCAAAATCCAAACCTTCATAAGCTAACCAAATACTTCCTGTGGGATTGACCTAGACTCACCACAACTATAGTAATAGTCTAGTTATTTTATTTTGACTAGCATTACAACGCATTGGTCACATATCATCTTTCCCAGTTCAGTTATTAAAGAGTTGGAGAAACTACTCAAAAACTTTGTATAGAAAGTTAATGGCAGTGGCAATTACAAATTAAATAGTTAGAAGTTTGCTTACTAAAGAGCTTTGGTAGACTAGGCATTCTTTTAATCGAATGCCTAAGCTTAATACTACTCACCAAGAGACTTTAGAGATTGTTTACTAATAAAAGCTCCCTATGGGTCAAATGGATTCACATCTACTATATTAAAGATAAGATTTTGTGGAATGTCAAAACACCTTACAACTCTTCTGCTCTTTTAAACAATCCACTCAAACTCAGAGAAACATCTTAAAGCTATTGTAAGCATATTATCCAAGATGGCAAAACGACCTACTTTTAAAATGATCCTTGGACACCATTTAGCCCTCTTACCTTTATTTTGGATCCCAGTTCCTTTCTAAACATTATGCACTCAAACATTAAAATGGCAGAAGCTTTGGTTTTATTAAATGGATCTTTATCCCTTACTACCCCAGCAGTGATAACTTTTGTCTCTCTGATTGATCTCTTTTGTTGTACTTGATAACACTAAACCAGATGAGATGAAATGGTTATTCACTCCTTTAGGTACATTCTCTAATTTATCATGCTGGAACCTATTCATGAGCACTAACCTTCCTGTTTCTTAGCATAAACTTCTCTGGTTTAAACAAAATTCACCCCGCAATTCTGTTATCTCTTAGCTGGCAATCAAAAATAGATTATTAACATTAGATAGGACAGATTCTTACTAAAGTTTTCCCAATTGGTGCACTTTACACAAATCCTTCACTAAAAGTATAAAACATATATATTTTTAATGTCAAATTAACCAATATGCTTGGAAGCACATAATTTAGCTCTGCTGCATAGATTCTCCTCCTCACTTATGGCCTAAAATCATCAATTGGTGTAGTAAATTGCATCGGACATATGAAGGAGATTTAAAGATTTTCAAAATGACTTCCACCTACCTAATTGCGGCTATATGGAAGGAAAGAAACAGCATAATCTTTGGAGACTCCACCGCCACCAAAGTGCTAGCTTTTCAAACTTTACGTAACTTGATTAGATACCATATCATAGCCTTCAAACATGATTTCAACTTCAGCACTAAAAGCCAAATGACCTAGAAAATTAGATAGTCTTTGTTGGCTTATCAATTGTCTACATACCTTGTGATTTTGTGAACATTCTGGTTTGTAATTATTGGTTGTGATCAAACCTGTTGTACCTTTATTCGTCTTTATTAATTTAATTTCTATTTTTAAAAAATATTTTGATAAAGAAAATATTGTTTAATTAACTGATATGATTTACATTTTAGTACGTGACATATTTGAACTTAAAGGGGAATACGAATTTAATGTTGCCATCTTTAAACATTTTGAGGAACTTTGAGTAATGATTTGTAGGAAATTGTTACAACACCAAATGATCTTTGAAGTTATAATTGTTGGCTAAGGTTTCCTATAATTCATTACCAATTTCTAATAAGAGAACATTGTCCTTTGTTTTGTAAGCAACCATTCTAGATCTAAAGCCTCTCCCTAGTCACTTAAAATATGTATTCTTATACAAAAAACAGACACTACCACTGATCATCTCCAATAAGCTAAGTGCAACACAAAAGGAGAAACTTGTGTAACTCCTTAAGGACAACTAGATAGCTACTGACTAAGTAATTGTAGAAATTAAAGGAATCAACGTATCTACCAATTTTCATTACATTCTATGATAAGAAGGAAGCAAACCTAACCAATAACTATAAAAGAGACTAAACCCACTCATGATGAACATAGTAAAAAAGGAAGCCCTTCAACTTATTGAATTAGGAGTGATTTATCCTACTTTGAATAGCATTGAGTGCAAAGGAAAAGTTAGCATGCCTTAAGTATAATTATAAAGCATAATAAAAAGGCTTATTATCTCAATCATTAGAGATTTTTTTTAATAGAAATCATCCTTAGAGGCACGATAAGATATCATTCAATGTTGACATAATGTTGGGAGAATCACCAATTCTTTTGTGAGGATCTGATGTTGGAGCTTATTAATAATATGTTTAAGAAGGCAAATAAGAAAAAGAAGATAATCCTTTGGGAATAAGATCTATATTTTCTTAATTACCCTAATGGAAACATAATAGGTGCCAACATAATCTTGATGTGATGCATATTGAGAAAAATGTATATAACACTATTTTTGGAGTTTTGTTAGAGATTCAGGATAAGTCAAAAGATCATATTAATACGTGGTTTGATTTGACAGAAATAGGGATTATAAATGATCTGCAACCTATCAAAGTAGATGAATTTTATATATCATTATCTCAAACATAATTTTACACGATCCCAGAAAGAAAATTTTGTTAAAATTTGAAGAATATGAAACAACTATAAAATTGCACATCAAATATTGCACGATATGTAAATGTAAGTAAGAAAAAATATCATGACACAAAAGTCATGAGAGTCATGTTATTATGCAACACTTACTCTAATTTACTATCAGGAAAACAATATAAAAGAAGTTATAGCTTTTTTTAGTAAGTTGGGTGCCATTTTAAAAAAGTTTGTGTAATATATTCATTAAGCCAATGGATCTTAAGCATCTTGAAAAGGAAATCATAGAAGTACTATATCAACTTGACACAATCTTTCTACCTTTTCTTTGAAATTATGGTCTATTTGCCTATTCACTTTCTAAAAAAATCAAATATATATAACCATTGCATATATACTTTATTGAAAGGCATTTGGGTAGGTTAAAAATATATCTTCATAATAAAAGCCAGAGTAGACAATTTAATGTTAAATACATTAAATCAAGCTAATCAATATATTCTATTTAATTCATAACAAAGAAGTTAAAAAGTGTATTAGATAAGATAAAAATACATTATTTATCCATAATAAGATCAATTATTATTCCTATTATAATAACTAACATATATCATTCTTTTTAGGGATCATTATAATTACAAAGGGACAAATGGTAAAAGAAGTCAATAGGTAAGGGCATAAGATCATTGTAGTGAGTTTCCCTAATGGTTTTAAGATAAGGTGATAGCTTGTAATGACTCCTTAAGTTATATTTACTGATTGTGAAATAGACCTAATAGTATGACAAAGAAACAGTTAGGTTTTGTTATTAATGGATACAAGTTTATGACTAAAAAGTGGGATGTAAGGTTTAAGAGTCAAAATAAAATTAGAGTTTCTTTGACAACATTAACTTTGAGTTTTTTAAGTTATAAAAACCAAATTCCAACACTTAGAAATGTGAATTTCTAAGATGTAATAGAAGAAATTATTGAAGTGGATTATTAGGGGTAGTTTAGTGTAGTGTTGTTCAAATGATGACGGTATTAAGAGGAGAAACATGATTATGAGTTTACTCAAGCAAACTTTAAAAAGTTATGTTTTATGGAGGATTTTTTTTATATTGGCCAACCTAGTATATCAAGTATTTTATGTAGCTGATTATCTTAAGGAAGGTTGTTATTATGTGGAGAAGAAGGTAGCTAGGTATTTTTTTAATTTATCTTTAGATAACAATGAAAATCCTTTTTTTATAGAAAAGATAATGAAAATGTTTAAGAAACATATTGGGGAGAACCAAATGATTATGTCATTAATTTTTTTTAAAAATAATGGTGACATGGATCTCAGTTAATCTAGAAAAGATTTGTCTGTAGACTCGATTGATATACCTTTAAATATCTTAAATATAAAAAATGACAATGATGAAGAAGATTTAGCTTTTGATGACATTGACTATGATTGGATGGATATTAATTAGTAATATGTTATAAAAGGTCTTTAGTTATTTTTTCCTTTTCTATTAACCAAGTTTGTTACACCAAAGTCTACGGAAAATTTTTAAGGTAGCAATAAAAGAAGATTTATTCTTATGAACTAAAAGATTCACCTGACCTGTCATATAGAGAGTAATAATAATAGAGGATAGTGAAGAGTAATGTCAAATCATTATAGAAAACACAACAAAAATTTGTTATGACAGTATTTATATAATTGTTCCATAGTAGCAATTATTTTTTGTCCTCTTTATATTATGAGTGCATTTTTATTATTAATATAAATAAATAAGCTTATAATATATTCCTTTTTATTCCATGGTTTTAATTGTACAAATTTTAATAGAAAAAGGAAGGACCAATCCTTTAAGAAAAATGGTAGACCACAACCTTTATATCCATCAGTTAGTGTTATTGACTTTTAAAGGTGAAAAAAATAATAGAAACTTATTGAGGAACAATTGCAAATGGAACAAGTAAGTTGAGGAGATAAACCACATGAAAATATATTGGAAAGCCAAGCGGGGAAATGATTGTTCAAAAAGGGTCAACTTTCTAAAGTGCAAAGAATTACTAACTAAAATTATAAATCAATAATAAAAATCACATCAAAATATAGTAGAAGGGTAACCTTCTATTCTTCACCTAAAAATGAATGCAGAAAAAATGGAAATAATATAAGCATAGATGTGATAGAAATTGTTATTGCTTAATGTAAAGTTAATCATATATTATACTATTATTTAAACGATTTCGTTATTGTATACTAATAGTGTTTTGACTATATAATTTGTGAAGAAGAAGAACAAAGGCCTAACTTTGGTTAAGGAGGTTTATACAAGTTTTACGTAATAATGTAAAATAATTTTTTATTGTTGTTAATAAGGAAATTAGTCTTACTAAGAAGACACTTCTTGGTTTAGACTTTTATAGGTATTGTGGCTCGTAAGCAAAATATTGCACCTCTATGTCAATTGGTGTAAGATTCCCAAATAGAAGTTCTCATAGGTCTAGGTCTGCTTGTTTCACTGCTCCTCCCCTCAGACTGTGCAGGGAAGGTCCTTGCACTCCTCTCTGACATAGGAGCACCGCCTCCCCTCTTAAGTTGCTCTCTCCCCTTTCTCTTCTTGCTCACTGCACTTTTGATGTTCTCCACATTTTCCACTCTCAATGCTGCTTCAACCAGCTGTTGGAAGTCGCAGAAATTCTGTGCCACCACTTTCTCTCTGATGGCTAAGTGCAGTCCCGCTTCAAATCTTCGGCACCTAGCCGCTTCGTTCATCATTAACTCAGCTACATATCGGGCCAATTGTGTAAATCGGCGCTTATATTCACTCACCGACATCTCCCTCTAGGTGAGGCTCAAAAACTCTCTCTGCTTCTGCTGGATGTACACTTCAGACAAGTACTTCTTTTTATACACATTCAGGAAGTCCTTCCAGGCCAACCCTGATGGCTTCATCTGACTTCCCGGGATACTCTCCCACCAATGCAGAGCATCCCCTTGTAGTAAACTCGCAGCATATTCAACCTTCTCGTCATCTTCACAATCCATTTGATCCAATATCCGTTTTGTCTTTCTCATCCATGTCTCAACTTCTTCTGGATCCGTGATCCCATAGAAATCCACTACTCCATACTTCCTCAGCTTGTCGAACTGCTTCCCCTTCTTAACTAGGGCCGAAGCAGAAGCCTGCAGCATTTGACCCATAGCCTGGACAAAGGCTTGAGTAAATGCCTGAAACAATCTTGGATCCAAGGGAGGCACTTGTTCTGATGGAACAGGTGACTCCTGTGTCTGTGAACGAGAGGGCTCAATACTGTGCCCTACAGAAGCCTCAGCATCTCCTGGGGCTCTAGACTCATCCGTTCCCTCCTCTCTTAGTGGAGGGTCCGGTGTAACCGATCCTTGCAATATTCCTCGTGTCCTCCTACGAGGTGGCATTTTACTCCTTCAATAGAAACACTAAGGATTAGCTTACATTTTATTTCGATCCTATTTCCTACAT
>JAOQMS010000005.1:37486920-37499549 GCA_027563885.1 Erythroxylum longipes | reverse complement strand
TTGGGATAATGAAACGTACATGTGCATGTTCTTCTCTGTTGAAATTGCCAAGGTTGTTGTATTAGAATAGTAGGTTAGAATTGGAGAGATTGTCCTCTTAACACAAGGGAAATATAAAGGAAGAGTATCGTCTGTGATGACGTCACACACAGACGCAGAGGGAAATATAGAGAAAGAGTATCGTCTGTGATGACGTCAGCACACAGACGATACATCAGAACACAGACGGCACGTCAGCATACAGACGACACGTCAGCACACAGAAGCAAGGAATCGTCTGTGATGACACGTCATAAGGCAGATGATAGGGGTGGTCAACCCAAACGATAAAAGTGAACCACAGACGATAGGGGTGGTCAACCCAGACGATAAAAGTCAACCACAGACGATAAAATACAAACGATAGGGGTGGTCAACCCAAATGATAAAATTCAACTACAAACGATAAAACACAGACGATAGGAGTGGTCAACCCAGACGATAAAAGTCAACCACAGACAATAAAACACAAACGATAGGGGTGGTCAACCCAGAAGATAAAAGTCAACTATAGACGATAGAACCCAGACCATAGACGAAACACAGACCATAGTCAAACACAGACGATAGGCCAATCACAGAAGAAGGAGTTAAGAATTTATGCAAATTGTCCCGAAGCGTGTAAAAACGCAAATTGGGGACTCACCCATGCTATCATTTGACATATTTAGGCTTGAATAGAGATGAGCCTAAAAAGGGTTAGTTTGGAATGCATGTGTTTGTGTAAAATGTCTAGTATCTGAATGCGATCATTGGGCTCTGAAAACGGGGTCCGACAATTTCTCTAGGGCCACTTGGACTTACTTGCTTAATATTAATACTCAGGTTTGCAGCATTTTTAGTTCTTTTATGAGGTATATTCAAAATCATTTCTCAAAAACACCCAAATATGTGAGGTCAGATAATGGTTCTGAATTTGTTAATTCACAGTGTGGGCAATTCCTGAGAGAAACTGGGATCATTCATCAATAGAACGTGACCTATACTCCTTAGCAAAACAGAGAGTTGAGAGAAAACATAGGCATTTACTTGATAATGCTAGGTCACTCAAAATACACGCAAATTTACCTAATTATCTTTGGGGAGAATACCTTTTATCAGCTACATATCTCATTAATAAAATGTCTACGGGCTGGAAAACACCCCATGAGTTGTTGTTTCACTCTAAACCTGAATATACTCATTTGAGAACAATAGGGTGTCTTTGTTATGCTACTCAAGTTGGTACAAAGGGTGATAAGTTCCAGCCAAGAGCAAATAGATGTGTGCTTATAAGGTACCCTCCTGCCCAAAAGGGATATAAACTTCTTGATCTTGACAATAATTGTATTTTACTGAGTAGAGATGTTTTTTGTGAAGATATCTTCCTATTCCAAAATTTGCATTCTTCTTATTTTTCAATTCCTATTGTTCCTGTTTCTATTCTTTTTCCTTCTTTAAACACTTCTCCTTTTGCAGATTGTATTGAACATTTTTCTCCTGTTATTGATAATGCTTCTTTACCTATAAATCATTCATCTCCTAATCTTTCTATTCCTTCATTTGAGAGTCTTAATACCTCACCTCCTTTGACTCCAATGCATGTTCTTCCAAATTCACCTGTAGAATGTCCTTCGAATAATTATGTTCCTTCATCTTCACCAGTACTGCGAAGGTCTCAAAAACCTAAAAGGCAACCACATTGGTTGCACGATTTTGTCTTAAGTGCCAATGCCAACAGTGTTTTTTCTTCCACTTCTCGCATCTACTCAACCTCTCATCCTCTCTTTACTGATAATGACTTCCATCACCTACCTATGATCATGTGGTATCAATGGAGAAAGTTTTCACTACTCATTAACCTGCTAACTATGTTGATGCTAGTCAGGACAAGCAATGGGTGGAAGCAATACAAAGTGAGCTCGATGCTTTGAAGAGGAATGAAACTTAGGAGTTAACTGTTTTCATTTCTTCTAAGTGGGTGTATAAGGTGAAGTATAATCCGGATGGAACTGTAGGGAGATATAAGGCCTAATTGGTTGTTCGCGGTTTTGACCAAAAGGAAGGTAAGGATTATAAGCGTATTTTTTCTCCTGTAGCTAGGCTTGCTACTGTTCGAGTTGTCATTGCATTAGCTACTGCTAGGAATTGACCTATTCATTAAGTAGATGTTAATAATGCTTTCCTGCATGGTTGTATTGATGAGGAGATTTATATGTTACCTCCTGATGGTTATACTGAGGCCAAAACTGGTCAGGTTTGTCGTTTGAAGAAGTCTTTATATGGTCTTAAACAAGTCTCTAGATAGTGGAATAGGGAGTTTACTCAATTTTTGGTTCGGGTGGGCTATATACAATCTGTCAATGATTATTCTTTGTTTGTTAAGCAATCGGGTAGTCAATTTACTGCAGCATTGGTGTATGTTGATGATATTTTGATTACTGGTACTGATAATTCAGAAATTGTTGCTCTAAAGGCAGCTTTGCATACCCAGTTTACTATCAAAGACTTGGGTCTTGTAAGATATTTTTTAGGTATTGAGCTGCATAGAACTGAACAGGGTACCTACTTGAATCAATGGAAGTGTAGTTTGGATATTTTGATGGAGGTTGGTTTGACGGGATCCAAACCGTGTTCCACTCCTCTTCCTCAGCATTTGAAACTTTCCATTTCCGATAAGGCACCTTTAGAAAATTCGGAAGAGTACAGGAAGATTGTGGGCCAATTATTATATTTGACAATGACTCGACCTGATGTTTCCTATTCGGTGCAACATCTCAGTCAATTTTTATCTGCTCCTAACGTTCCTCATATGCAGGCTGTTTTTCACGTGCTCAAGTATTTGAAAGGATCCATTTCTGCGGGATTTTTTATCCTGTACAGTCTTCTCTTCAGCTCACTGTTTTTTTCTGATGCGAATTGGGCATCTTGTTTAATGTCTAGGCAGTCTCTTACTAGATTTTGTGTATTCTTAAGGCATGCTTTGGTGTCTTGGAAGACGAAGAAGTAACCTACTGTTTCTAAATCCTCAATTGAAGCAGAATATAGGAGTATGATTGCCATTACAAGTGAGCTTCTCTGGTTATCTTATTTGCTCAAATATTTGTGTATCCCTGTTCAATTGCCTGTTACTATGTTTTGTGATAATAAGCTGCCCAACAAATAACAGCTAATCCATATTTTCATGAGCGAACTAAGCATTTGGATATCGATTGTCACTTTACTCGCAAGAAAATCCAAGATGGTTTTCTTCAAATTGCTTACATTCCTTCTGTGTTGCGATTGGCTAATGTTATGACCAAAGCTCTTGGTCAGGAGTCACACTCCACTCTTTCGTCCAAGTTGGGTCTCACTCCGTTTCCAACTTGAGGGGGGGGTGTGAAGACTAGTGTAGTGTAGTACTGTTTCTGTTTTGTAAAACTAGTGTAGTGGGGTACTGTGTGTGTTTTGTACTATGTATTATTAGCTTAGTAGTCCAAATACGTTAGCTAAGTTAACTTAGTTTTGTTTTACTTTCGGATTTTGTATATAAAAGGTTTACTGTGCACTTTTCATTAAATATATACGAGATTGACTCCTTCTCTCTCCAACTTTACTCTTCACCTACGACACTCTCCACTTTTACCTAAACTTCAGATATTGTACTGGTGGATGAAACGGTTTCTTAAATTTGTTCATAATTCCGTAAACGTGGAAGTGAGTTGCTTACAAAGTGCAAACCTGAAGAGACAACTACTTCATTAGAAAGCGCTTCATCATTTGATAGAGTTTGTGTTTAAACTGAAAACATATAATAAATCTGTTTCAAATGTGATTCTTCTTAAGCCCTAACCTTATTTCATGGTGGACTCCCCATATTCGACAGCCAGCTTGCACGGGCCATCACCCATGAAACTACCGCTGAAAATATAGTCTCAATACGTTTCACTAGTTCTATAACATAATTTAATTTCATACTATCCTTGTCCACGTGACAATCATTTAGATTGTCAACATAGTCACGCAGTTCTCTTCTTACGCAGGTAAATCACTTCATTTGTTTTTTTAAGTTGTGCAAGTACTAATTTTTATTATTTAATACGATAGTATTTAACATATAAGTCACCTTAATTTATTCCTGAAGTGGATATGCTGCATATTTTTATGTTTCTATAGAGTCCAAAATAAAACTAAGTCACACAAGTATTACTTATTACTCTTCACAGAAACAATTTTATTTACACAGTTATGAATTTGGACAGATATCGTGCATATTTTGAGTGTCAAAAAACTTACAATATAACGTATAATCCCTAACTTTATATCTGTTAACATGTTACTATCTACACTATATTCTGCAAATTTCTTGCATCAATTCCTGACTTCCGTATTTATTTCCTGAGAATCTTGATTTAATATGTGAAAAGGACGTATGAACGAATTCGAAATAGAGAGCCAAAAGTTGAGCACAAGTCTCTATCCCATTAAATTTCGCCAACTAAAATCCTAACCTGCCGCAATTTGGCCATATATTTATTAACAGTAACTATCTAACTTTGTACCCCCACCAAAATAATATAGAATTGACAACTGCTTAAATAACGAGCCTCCAAGTAATTTTGAAGTCTTAAGGGTTGTGTGGTTTCACTTCCGTTTGTAGTTTCACTTCTGTTTTTCTGTTGTAGTTTTTAGTTTTTATTTTCTTTTTTTCCTTAAAAAAATCAGTTTGGTTGATATTTGTAATATTAAAACTGAAAATTAAAACCTGTTTAATTGGTAATAAAAAACTAAAACAAAAACATGCTTGATTTTATCATCCTGCTTCTATTTTTGTAATTATACTCTTATATTAATAATTTGATATAATAAATTATATTTTTAAATTAATTAATTATCATTATAGTTAAAATTAAAATATATGCAAATTAAATGTAATTAAAAATTACACATTAATTGTAAATAATAAAATTATATAAATTAGAAAATTATATTAAGTCATTCTAATCAGTAAAAGATGTCCATCATATTATAATTCTTTAAGATAGAATAGTACTATCATTTACAAAAAGAAACATAAATCAATTAGAAATAATATAATCACTTCATATTTGCCTAGCAATTTCATCTCGCTTCTAAGACATACTTCGAAGTTGTGCTGAAGTGATATTATATTCCACTTGAGAAATTGCATCTTCATTTCCACTTTCCCTTATTTGTTCTTTATTTTCAGCACAATTGTCAAATAACTCATCGCTTTGTCTATACATTCTAATATAATTGTGTATAACACAAGCAGCAATAACGATGTATTTTTGTTTCTTCATATCATAACTCGTTATGTTTTTAAGTATAGGGAATCTTGCTTTTAAAACACCAAAACATCTTTCAATAACATTTCTTAATAAAGAATGCCTGTAGTTAAACAATTCTTACGGACCTTGTGGTCTTCCTCTACCTCGATAATCTCATAAATGATATCTCTCACCTTAGTATGGTAAAAGAAATCCAAGCATATTAGTGTAGCCCGAGTCAACCAAATAGTAATTCCCTAATATAGAAAGAATATAATATTAACAAAAAGATATTAAAAATGAATCATAATTACTATGTTTATTTAAAATAATATAATACCTTACGGAGGCATAAGAAATTGATTTGCTGAATTTGTCACTATTTTCAAAAGAACTCGAGAGCCATATGCAGTACCTTCTCATCCAGCCATTACATATGTAAAACGCATGTCAAATTAACATCACATAATATTTTAGGTTGGATTAATTCTTTTACCCCTGTATGTTATTTGTTCATTGATCGGAACATGCGCATCAATATGTATACCATCTATTGCTCCTATATTGTAACAACCCACTTCCATCTGACACGTACACGTACATCCTTTGGATATTCATGCACATGCCCGACAGAAATGCCATGCTAACCTATTCACTTTCAATGTATCTCATGGCATCATAATTAAACCCATAAACAACACAATGTCAAAATCCAAATTTTCCTCATTTCATTTCATAACCTTAATTTACAATGTAGCATTATATACAAAATAAGCTACATATATGAGGAGTTAACAAAATTAAAACTAATCCATCAGTCCCAGCTGACCGACCTTTAGGCCATAACTTTTATCCAAAAGCTATACAAGATTTCTTCTAAGCAGTCTTAGAAGCTAAGTCGTCGCTCTCTTGAACCTGAAAAATGTGAACATTACAATTTGGTTGAGTTTTGCGAACTTAGTTGAGTAACTATCTTCGATGGTTCACTCTTGTCATGCAACACACAATTTATGTTATCATATAATTCACATCATCTTAATTACCATCATGTAATATCACAAAGCACTTTATTCCTAATTGTCACATTTCAAAATCAATACAATTTATCATTTCATTGCAATCATGTAAAACATATTCATCGATAAGCATTCACAACTTTCATACTATAAAATTCCTCAAAACATTGCAATTACTCAATTTATTCATTTCATATGTGTGTGCAATATTTATGAGACTTAATTTCATTTATTACATTGTTGTGACTGAGCGCCTTTTTTACTATCTTGTATCTGTTGTGGATACCAGGCTCTATCATACTGTTCCGTATCTGTTGTAGATACCGGGCTCTATCATACTAATTGAGCCATAGGCTCTTACCAAGGATGTCTGAGCTTTAAGCTCTTTTCCATTAGCGACTTCGGCCATAATTGCTTTTATATTTCATGCATTCATGGAATAAATGCATCAAACATAATCAATCATCATTTTTAGTTCATTGCATTGGCATTCACTTTCTTATTCACATTGATCATCGGACTTGGTCCTGCATTCAACATATAAGTTGAGAACACATTTATTGAATCACATTCACATTCAATGAACACTTCTAATGTGTTATTCATGAATCAAACGCCTCAAACATTTTATGTTCTAAATTCAGTACACAACTTCACATATCAATTCACATTCGGAATTAAACAAACAATCATGGTGAAACTATATTAGGTTACTCGCAAATGCTCCCTTTAGCTTCTTGCCATGAAGTCCTAGTAATGTTTAGAAGCGGTCGCTCAACGTGGTCTTCTATATGCAATCACATACATTTTCATATTACTACATTGCACATTCAGATGAATAAGCACATTTATATATGTATCATGTATTATGCATGTTCAATGACAAATTCTCGGGTATGTTTCTTTAATACACTTGATCACTTTCAATTGATCACCCATACATATACCACTCTTTTTCCTAGGATTATACACTCCCACAATTTCCTAGTTCTCATTCAGTCATTCCCAATTCATCGCTTACATACTTTGAATCACATTACATTCATGAGAACATCTTTATATGATTATCAACTCATATTTACACTTATCCTTGAAAATTTCCATGATCAAAGCTTCTTATAAAACACACACAATTGGTACTTTATATCTAAAATTTTAGCAAGCTAAATCTGTACATTCACCAAAATTTTCCAGCAACATATACTCATACATTCACTCAATTCTCATTCATAAATACCCTATGTTATTCAATGCTCATTCATCCATACTTTTCTCATGTTCTTAAGATCATATTTTCATTTAAAAACTCATTTATGCCTTAAACATATCAAAATTTCCATATTTGAACTCTTTCTCATCAAAACAGTCCATTGTTTTAGGGTATGACATCAATTAACTACATAAACTTATCAAGATATCTTCTGGCCAAAATGTTTCACAAAAGCATTAATAAGACATCAACAATCACTTTTCATGTTGTATACTTTGACCAATTCAAGCTCTAAAGTCCCCAAAAATAAGGAAATAATATAAGGTTTCTGCATAGGGGTTTGTCACAAGTAGTATTAGAAAAACAAGCATAACTCAAGCTATAGTCACTATTTTATCAAGCCACTTTCACAGAGGTCAAGCTAAGACCTATATCTACAACTTTCATTCTTTTAATTTCTTCAAATTCATGCCTTAAATACATGTAAAATAAGTTGAAAGAGGAAGATGAAATTGAAACCAAAATTTCAACCTACAGCTCTAATTTTCCATATTTTTTTTCAAGCCAGATTTTCAAGTCAATTTTGTATTACCATTATGACCTAGACAAAGAGGTATTTAGGTAAAACCTTCTTTTAATAAAATGTTACAAAATTTCTTAAGTTTCTAATGAAATAAAATTCATGTAGTTTGGTTCAGTATTATGCAAGTTATAACCAAATTATTACATACTATACTCATAAAACAACAGTACACAGTTCTCAACTTCAAACCAAATTTCAATACTCTTAAGAACAAATTTCAAATTCGATTACTTCATGAAAAATGTATCTATATGTTTCTAGTTTACTCTAAATTAAAGTCCATATGATTTGGATTTTCATAGATCAAGTTATGTCTAAAATACAGATGCATGTTTAGTAAAAACACAACATATAACATGCTCCAGCTCACTTCATTGCTAAAATCCTTCATCTTGTTAACCATATCACCGAAGTTGCTTCTTCCTTCACCATCCCCACATGCATCCACACCATTCACGCATGCATCAATCCATAAACATGGAAACATACACCACTCATGCATGCATCCATTTACAAACATTAAAACCTCATCTTAATGTCATTTACACAAACTTAAAGCATAACTTACTTGATTTACACTTCAAATCCTTCAACAAAAATTCCAAAAATGGGGAGAGAAAATAAGGGATTTTAGTGGATGAAGAAAAACCAAAAGAGAGCTTTTGGTGGTGGCGAGTTTACGGTGAAAACATGCAAAGATTGTTATACAAAACATGACCAGGTGTCTTCATCCCTCATTGCCATATGTCACCATTGCATGAATAACATGTGTCCTCTAAGTAAGGCTACCAAATGTCACTTAGCTATTGGCCATATGTCACACATTAATTGATCCATTTTTCACTCCATAATTAGTCTATTTGTCAATTAATTACTAATCCAATTGTCACACTTTCATTTGTCTCTTATTTTTATATTTTTCTTAGTCCAAAATACTCCAAATTCTTTGAAATTTTCGAAATATCTGAAATGTCACCAAAAATGCGAAAATAATTTTAATACATACCAATTCAATTTTTTCAAAGCAAATAATCCACAATTCACATTTTATTCGTATTAAAAACCACTTATACCCAGAAAATGTCAATGAATGCATGTACAATTATTTTAATTAGCGTCAACATTATTCACGTTTATGTGTATGGCATATGATGCATGAAATGCACTTCTAAATTCTTAGTAAACTCTCATATATAGTATCCTAGGGTTCTAACCCTAATCACGGGATAATGGGATGTTACATATACAATCCTAAAAAATAAAAAAATATTAAAATAATTATTAATCATAGGGACATAATTAAAATAGTAATTAAATATATGAATGTACCTGACAATATGAAAAGAATTTTGAATTATATTGAATCTCAGGAGGTGTATTAGTAAAAGAAGGTAGAGTAATGACTCCTTTAGAAAGACGAATAATTGCATATAAAACTTTACGAAAGTACTTCGAAATTGTCCAAGTCGAATGTTTAAAACGTTCTGTATTGACTCTAGTTGTCTTACTATGCCCTATAGTCATCAAGAAAATTACTACTTTTTCCTCCACAGTCAAATGACTTTTACCTTTAAGCCTCTTAAACTCTTAAACTCATCACATAAGCTCAAGAAGATTATCTTTCTCATTCTTAAGTTTTCATAAATTCTTGTAGGATTCCGATTCAAAAGTTCTAATATCCAATCATAACCTGGTAGAGCAGAAGTTCTACATAGTTGCATTTGTAAATGAAAATATTTGTTCTCTCCCCTAGTTATAGAAATAATGATTACTTTCTTCCGTTCATCATCAAAATCTGATTCGAAATCTAATGAGAAATCCATGTATCTACTATGCTAACATTAAATAATTAATAAAACATTCAATCAAAAGGTTCAATCAAAAATAGAAAAAATATTCATACAAAATATAGACTTAAAATGAAGTCAAGTATTCATACAAAGAACAAACTTAAAATGTTTAAAATATGGAATGCTTAATATAAAAGTGTCAAATCAATAAGAATTCGATACGCAATAACATGAAAATATAACCAAAGTGACATAATCCAATTTAGCTTCCTTGTATCTGTCATCTTCATAAAAGTACCCTTATAAAGTAGAGAATTATGTAAAGTCTTCACAACTTTTCTATATTGCACACCGTCAACACTCAATTCATCTAAGGAATTCAGTCATTCCATCATCATGTTAGATTCTTGAGACCTATTCTCTGTAGTGGATGATGTTTCACTCAGTTTTTTCTTAAGTAAATCATTCTTCCTTTTTGATTGTTCACTAAGTATAAGTAAGACTTTTTCTACAATGTTAGAATGCGTCTTCTTTGCCTTCTTATTCTTAGGAGATTTCTTTCTCTTAGATGGAGAACTTTTATCTTGATCTCATTTTTCATGATACAAGTAATCTTCATCAGCACCATTTCCATGTTCCTCTTTTATACTATTCAATGGAGATTTAGTTTATGGATGTTCATGCACACCAGTTGCAGTAGTATCTCCAAAAATAGGACACAAGTCTAAAAATTCCTTACATCCTTTTTACTTGAATCTATGAGTCATTTTATGCACTTATAATGATGAAAAAGGAATATGCGAATGAATATTATATAATATGATATATTAATAAAACAAAAGACATATTTTACCTTAAATAGATTTTTCCAACATTCATTTGTAACATTAACTTCACCAGTAAAGGAGTTGTAGCTGATCCTATTATTTTGAGTAAGTTGTTGAAATTCTTCAATCAAGCCCTTAATCTATTATACTTATTCTTCAATTGAATATCAGTATACTCCTTATTGAATTTTATTTAAAGCCCTGCCTTAATATTCTTCCAACCAAATTTGAAAAGGTTAGTAGTCATTCGATTTTCCTTCTTCACTTCTTTAACTATCAAGGAGATTAAATACATCTCTATGGTATTATTCCACACTCCATCTTTTTCATTTATTTCCACATAATCATTAGAATTGTTCATATTGTTCAAACCTTCCATCACAAAATGTAATCATATATAAGTAATATCAATCATAGAAATTTCTAAAAAGTATTAAATGTTAAACATGGTTAAAAATAAACATGAGACAAATATCACAATTTCTGCAAAATATCTAAATATAGTTCGGAATTAAAAAAAACAAGTCCACAAAGTTACAAATATGGAAGATATAATTAAATGTAGCTATAGAAGATATAACTACAAGCTTTGTATGACAACATGTAGTAATCAACAGTAGTAATACCTTCTTTACATGGAAAAATGGTTTCCTTGCTAACCTATTTTTCTACTAATAATTAAGTATATATATCATGTTGCGATTATATGATGTTGTTATTAGTAGAAACAGGAAAAGTGGTGATGAATGTATGATGTGTGATGGAGGAACGCAAAAGGGGAAGACGATAGTTAATAGGAAGGTAAAATTGTTTCCTCACAAGTAAAGTTAGACAAGTTTCCTGACATTCCTTAGGAGAAATACCGTGCTTGCAAATGGAGAAATACTTCAAAATGCCATAAGATAAATACGAGATCTAGAAACTAAACGAGGCTTCGAAGAAGTTGATTTCTTCAACAAGTAACTACCCTGCACCCCAGTGGAAGGTTAAAGATAAACCATTATAGGAGCTTGGAAGCAATAAAGCATGGCGTGGATGTTATGATGGAAAATGCTCAATCTTATTTTGTGAGAAATGCTGAGCTATCTACAAGCTACTAGACTATCAGTCCAGAAACTACTAGACATTAATGTAGAATGTACGAATTTTAAGTCTAGAAGTTATTGAACTTAGCAGTTACTGGACTACTGAACTTATCAGAGGTCTAATACAACAGACATATTTAATTATGCTACAGTAATATGTGCATGTTATTGCAGCATAACTCTCCCTTCTCTTTCGCGTGAACAATGGAATATGAGAAGAAGGTGATTTTGTCATTGTAAACAATGCAATAATAGACAAAAAGACTTGGTGATAAAAGAATCCTAGAACATGAGAAGAAAGTGGTTTTGTCGCTATAATAAGAGCTAAACGATCACTACAAGAGTTAAGACATTTAGTGACAATTTTTTTGTGACTAACTATTGTTTTATCACAAATACAAGGTTTTTTGTGACAAGACAATTAATTGACACTATTGTTTGGATTAACTGTGATGATTTATTTTTTTATCACTAACACAAAAGTAATTGTGATGATTTAGTACCTTCCACAATTAAGTTGTCACTATTAATATATTAATAGTGTCAAATTTTCTTTTATCACTAAGTTTTGTCATTAAAAGCCTATGCAATTTGGCACCAAAATAATTTTAGCGGGAATAAATTGTAATTGTGACAAAACATATGTTAGTAACTAATATTTGCTATTTGTTGTGACAAAACATAGTTTGGTCACTAATATTTTTTTCTTTTTGTTATGAAAAGGTTAATTGTCACATAATATTTTACTTGTTGTGACAAAAAATTTTGTCAATAAATATTCAATTAATTAGTGTCTACTTCATATTGTCACAATAACCGAACTATAACTA
>JAOQMS010000005.1:37459359-37486820 GCA_027563885.1 Erythroxylum longipes | reverse complement strand
TAACTATAACTATTAACTTATTAACTTTTCAATTAAATTTCTAATTAATTGAATTAAATGTCCTAATTAATCATACCTTACCATTACATACATCTTAATAACTTTATTATATCATAATTAATTAATTATATGTTGTTATAATTTAAGGTTGTCACATAATACATATGTTAAAAAGAAGAAGGTAAAAATTTTATTAATTTTACGAAACATGAATTTGGTTTTATCAATTCTCTCTTAAAATAATTAATAAATAATTTAAATAAATTAAAAATTGTAATTAGTGCAATTCATAATTTTAATTATAATTATTAACTTGCTAACTTTTTAATTAAATTTCTAATTAATTGAATTAAATTTTCTAATTAATCATACCATATCATTACATACATCTCAATAACCTTATTATATCATAATTAATTAATTATATGTTGTTCTAATTTAAAGTTATCGCATAAGACATATATTAAAAGAAAAAAATGTGAAAATTTTATTAATTTTATGAAATATGAATATGTCATATATGATATACTTATAACACTCTAACTCTTTAAGGACGAGAAGGATTTAAACTAATACTTATATCTTATATCGAGGTTTCCATTAAGGATCTCATCTAAGGAATTACTCTTAATAAACTTTTAATTATAGTGACTTAGGTATAAATGAATCTTGTAATATTAGAATTTTCATAAGTCAAAAAAATTATGAATGTAATTTATATAAATTTAGATTAATTATAATATAATGATTTTAGAAATAAAAGTAAAAGAACTATTTTTGACTTAATAAAATAAATAATTTATAAAAACAAATCAAAAGAATTTATAAAATCTATTCTAGTTTTAATAAAATAATAGCTCTTTTCAATGTAATATATTGTACTTATTTATTTTTACAACTGAATTACTTATATATTATTTTGGAATTGATACATTAGGATTAATAAAGTGTTTAATTCATTTTAAGATTAACATAAATACATATATGCATAATGTATATATTATGTAAATATGAAAAATAAAATAAAAAGTATAAATTGAGTTAATTGACTTGTTTACAGAGAATAATTATGACAACATTATCATTGCTATATATTTTTAATAAATATAAATTAGTTTGTATTTTATATAAATATTTTTGTATAATTTATGAGTAATTTCATCTTACATTTTACTATAATGATTATGTTATAATTTATAATTTATGAATTTTAAAAAATACAACTACAAATTTTTAAATTTGTCTTTAAAAAATTTTAAAAATATATTAGAGGCCTGGGCCGATTAAGGCTCGATGGGCAGCCCGTGGCTTGGGTGGGCCTGGCCATGGGCCGCCTAGTGTTGACCCCCCATGGGCCATGGGTTGGTCCATTCCAGCCCACGCGGGCTATGGGCTGGGCCTGCCCGCAAAATTTTTTCCAAGGGCTGGACATGCCATCGACGGCCTGGGCCCAGCCCGACCCATTGACATCCCTAATAGTCCATTGCTCTTTTTAAGCATTATAGCTTGATCTGATCGAATCAAATTTAGAAGGAAGAGTCCCATCACAAACCATACAATGTAATCCTCACCAAGGTCCATATCCATAGCCTTAAGCTTATGGTAAGAAGTACAACCCATGATGTGAGCCATAATGTCACTTGCATCATCATAAATGGTGTGATGAAGCATGTTCAAGTACTCATTCTTCTCATTCTTTGAGAAATTTTTGTACTTCTTCTTAATGGCAACAAGAAAATCTTTTGCACTATTATCCTCTAGAATACTATCACGAATGGATTCAACCATGTAATACCTCATAATCATCGAGCAACATCGATTAGAGTACTCCCACTCCTTATAGGACTTTTTATCCTTCTCAGTAGCATCATCATTGGGTTTAAGTGGTGCATCAATTCTTAAGGCCAAGTCCATTAGCATGATAGTTAAATTCATCATAAGAGATTCAACCTACTGCTTATGGTTTGTTCCATTTAGCATCAAGATGGCAGAGACTCTCGGATTGCTTAAAGTTGAATAAGAACCAATAGCAAGAACCATGATATGCATGTTAAAATCAAATTATGCAATTTGTGCTTTTTTCTCAAAATTAATTATATCATTCATGCTAGAGTTTCTAAAACAAATATATAACTCATTCACAGGTAAGAACAATTTATTAAATATTACAATCAAATCATCAATGTACTATCTAAAGGATAAAAAATTGTGCGGTTCATATTATTTCAATAAAATTTCTTCACCATATTAAGCATCCTACTAAGTAGTAATTATCGACAAGACAATTAATTACCCATATGTATGTTAATGTTATATTAGAGGAAAAACACAAAATTTAAACATATATTTATATTTAAAAGTTCCTCATCACAAATAATTTCACATGCTCAATTTTACGATAGGTAAAAATAAGAGTTCACTATTGTCGACAAATAATCATATTTATGCCACAATAAGATTAAAAACAATTAGAATTATAAGATAAAAAAACACTGATTAATCTTGTGCATAAACATATGAAAAGATAGAAATTAAAAAAATGGAGCAAAATGATGAAAAATGGTCCAAAAATAACCTTTCACGCGTTCCCATGCGCCACAGTTCAAAAAATTTTATTAATAATTTTTTATTTATTATTATCATATCAAAGTCTGGGACGACCTTTAGTCGGGCGCACGGGTCGACCCGCTTGAAGCTTAGCCTCCGGTTGCCCATTTCCGATGAGACTTGGGGGGTTTTCTTCCATTTTTCATGCTCTATGGATTTCCAATACCCATGTCAGCCAAAACACTCCAAAACCCGAAAGCTTCTAACCCATTTCGGCCATTAACAATTTGAAAATTTTAAAAAAATCTCATCAAAAAACGAGATTCATTTACCCAAAACAAAGTTAAAAGTCAATAACAATAACCAGCAACAGTTTCTACACCTTCAATGCATCATTTCGAGATCATTCATGTCAACAAAACGGGTTTGAAAAAAAACAGGTTTATACCCAAATACAAGCCCTAAAATCAAATGACCATGAATCTTTGATACCAATTGTTATTCTTAAATTTAGTTAGCAATAATTAGAATACCAAGATCTACATTCTATTTAGAGCATTAACTAGACAATAAATGTACATACCTTCACTGTTAGGCATAGTATCGTGATTCATTTTCTCCGTTCAAGAGACCACAAACTATCAATATTCAAAAAGTATGAGCTTATGGTAGAAGACCTTTTTTAAACTATCACCATACATATCCATGACAACAACAGACATTCTCACCATATGTTATATTTATAACATGTTTTACCCTAAGGGGTAGAATGAGGCTAATAGTGTCATTTCATAATTATGATGAATTATGGTTTAATGGGTAATCTATAGTTATTAGGGTACTACCATGTGCCTCAAATGCTATTAGTAAATCATTAATCTTCCCATTATAGTTATTAAACATACATTAGGCAATTCAATTAATGGTTGTGAATATGGAATTAATGTTGTTATTTTATTAGTCCATATACCTCTAACATATGTTTCAAAGATATCTATTTACAAGTGTGGCAAGTCGTTGTAGTCTGGTAAGATCTAGTTAGATCAACTCCGAATTGTCTCTTGCGAGGATCGCTAAGGGATTTGCCTGGAGGATCCCATTTTGGTGAGCTCTTTGTGGCCTGCTTTATGTAACCAGATTAGTACGAGAACTTGGTGAAGATGGTGTTAAGTTATTATTATTATATTACTAATTGTAATTGTTAGATAAATATGGTTATAGTTATCATGTACAGGTAGATTTTTCAAGTTTTCAAATGTACGCATATCTCTCCATACAAATAGCAGATTGTATATCAAACACTCTGTATATATCACTCCATGTTATACGAGTAAAGAACACATAAGAAACAATTCTTCTATTAAGAGTTTGTTCATGGTATCGGAGCCAAACCTCTAATACCTTCGGTTTCATTTGTTTGTGAGGGAAACAGAGGTTTGTTTGTTTTAGAAAGGAGAGTTATGGCTAGTCTAAGTCCTGAATCAACAAATACTACAGGAAACTCTGCATCTATACTTGGAAGTCATTCTAGGGTTCAAATCCAAGAGTTGTCTTTTGCATTGACTTCAGAAAAACTAGATGGCATCAATTATGTTAAATGGTCTCTTAATGCAGAAAATACTATTAGTGGTAGGAAAGTTGGGGATACGTCTATGGTGCTAAAGTTGCTCCTGAAGACACTACGTCTGAGGAGTATGAGGCGTGGTAAGAGGAAAATTGTCTTGTTAAATCTTGGTTGTTGAATTCCCTGATCAAGGAAATTCCGTCCTTATTTCTACGACTACCCACTGCTAAAGAAGTGTGGGATTCGCTAAAGGAAACGTACTCTATATCTGAAGATGCATCAAGGGCTTATCAGCTCCATTGTGAAGTCATGACTGTTTGACAAGGAGGAGGAATAGTCATAGCCTACTTTGGGCGTCTGCAAAGATTATGGAGAGAGTTTGATGCCATTGATGGTTGTGTGATGAAGTGTGCAGATTATCTTGAGAGTTACTCAAAAAAGACAAATGCACAAAGGGTTTATGTGTTCTTGGCTGGTTTGGATGCACAATTGGATGGGGTGCGTGGAAGGATTTTGTCTACGATTCCACTTCCCAGTTTACAAAATGCATATACAATGGTATGTGCCAAGTCTAATAAAACGGAAGCTATGATGGGCAGTTTGATGTCTGAAGGGGCAGGAATGGCAACAAAAAAGTCAACCAAGAAGGGAAATAAGAAGTTCTCACATTGCCACCAAGATAATCACACTGTAGAAACATGCTTTTGAGATCCATGGCTTTCCTGAGTGGCACCCGAAGCACCAAAAGAAAGACAAGCAAAACACTGTCACAAGGTTGAAGGTACAAATTGAGAAGCAGCCAGGTATGTCTAGCTATTTTGTATCTACTAATGTTGTTAAGAGTAGAGATTGGGTGATAGATACAGGTGCATCAGATCATATGACTTGTGATAGGAAACAATTTACCAACCTTTCTTTTGATCAAACCAAAATATCTATAATCTCTGCAAATGGTGAAAAGTCCAAAGTTCAAGGAGTAGGAGATGTCTCATTATCACCTTCATTAACCTTGACCGATGTCTTAAATGTGCCTAATTTAGATTGTTCTTTGTTATCTATTAGCAAAATAACCAAAGCTCATGATTGCCTTGCTTCTTTTTCTTCTACGAATTGTGTTTTTCAGAAAACCCAAACGAACGACGTGATTGGCAGTGGTAAGGAACTAGGAGGACTCTATTACTTGAATCCTGATTCGGAGGTTATCTCTACTGGAGGTTATTTAGCTAATGAGGGAATAAAAAATAATGATAGACATCATATTTGGTTATGGAATAGGAGGTTATGAAATCCGTCATTTGTTTATTTGAAAAAACTATTTCCTTGTTTGTTCAGAGAAATAAATGTTTCTTCATTTGATTGTGAAACCTATGTTTTGTCAAAAAGTCATTGAGCTCATTTTGATTTGTCCCAAAATCGGTCTCAAGTGCCTTTTGCTATTGTTCACACTGATGTTTGTGGGCCATCTCTCACTGTTTCTTCGAAAGGTATGAAATGGTTTCTTCGAAAGGTATGAAATGATTTCTTACCTTTGTGGATGATTGCACGCGAGTAACTTGGTTATATTTGTTAAAGAGTAAAGGTTATGTGTATGCGGCTGTAAAAGTTTTTTTCCAAATGATATCAACTCAATTTGATTCGAAAATTAAGTGTCTTTGATTTGATAACGGTGGAGAATTTTTTAGCAATGATTTTTTAAAAAATCCTCACTTCACAGGGAACTATTCATCAAACAACATGTCCATATTCCCCTTAGCAGAACTGTGTGGTTGAGAGGAAAAATAAACATTTGTTGAGTGTTACTAGATCATTACTTATTGATGGGAATACACCAAGGTGTCTATGAGGTGAAGCACTAAATTCAGTAGTTTATCTAATAAATCGTACTCCTTCTAGTATACTGAATTTTGAGATGCCTATTAATGTGTCATCCAAAATTTTCACATTGCCCTCCACTATGTCGTTACTTCCAAAGGTTTTTAGATGTGTGTGCTTTGTCCACTTGTTTGAAAACAATATGATAAACTATCAACTAGAGCTACTAAGTGTGTTTTTGTAGGTTATGGTGTTAATAAAAAAGAGTATATTGCCTATTGTCCTAGTTCAAAATGTTTTTATACTACAATGGATATTGTCTTTCATGAAAATTTTTTTATTATAAAAAATCAGTTCTTGGAAATGATGAAGAGAAAGAACCTGAGGATGAAAATCATAATTTAACGTTAATGTATGATGTTTATCATGATAAGAAGCAAATGGATTTTGTTGAAGAGGCTTTGGTTGGAGATAATACCATGTAGGACTCTTGTAATTTTGAATCTCCTGAAGCTATTGACACACAAGACCAAGCATCTTCTCAGTCTGCACCACCACAGCTACCTTCTCTTACTCCAACTTCTGGTTGTTATCCTTTGCCTATTGTTCAAATTGTACCAGAACCAGAAATTCAAATTTCTAAACTTCCACCCCGAAGTACCAGGGGTAAGCCACCAAATCGTTATGAGCCTAAATTTAAATCACGAGCCAAATATGCCTTTGGTAATCTTGTTTCCTCAATCAAGTTATCTTTATCTTATACTGCCTTTGTCAAACAATTGTCCTTGGTCTCTATTCCTAACAATGTACAGAAGGCATTAAAAGATATTAGATGGAGGCAGGTGATGGAGATAGAAATGGATGCTTTGGAAAAAAATGGCACTTGGGAATGGTGGGCCTTCCTCAAAGAAAGACTACAGTAAGGTGCAGATGGATTTTTACTGTAAAGACCTAGTCAGATGGCACTGTTGAAAGGTTTAAGGCTAGATTGGTTGCCAAGGGGTATACTCAATCCTATGGTGTGGATTATCAGGAAACATTTGCTCCTATTACCAAGCTAAATTTGGTACACATTTTATTGTCTCTAGCAGTTAATTTCGATTAGCCCTTATATCAGTATGATGTAAAAAATGCTTTTTTGCATGGAACTCTTAATAAAGGAGTATATATGGATGTTCCTCCTAGTATTGTGAAGTTTCATGGTTCAACAAAGGTGTGTAAACTAGTAAGGGCTTTGTATGGTTTAAAGCAAAGTCCTAGAGCTTTGTTTGGCAGGTTCACTTAGTCCATGAGATTTTTTGGTTACAAACAAAGTAACTCTGATCATACCTTGTTTTACAATAGGACAAATGGTAAGATTGCTATCCTAATAATTTATGTTGATGATATGATAATCATGGGTGATGACCAGGAAGAAATTTCAAGTTTGCAAAAACATTTGCATCTGAATTTGAAATGAAGTCTCTTGGGAATTTGAAATACTTCTTGGGCATTGAAGTTGCTAGATCCAACCATGGAATTTATTTGTCACAAAGGAAGTATGTTTTAGATCTTATTGTGGAGATTGGTAAGGCTGATAACAAGCCTTGTGAGACACCTATGGAACGTAATATGAAGTTAAGGCCATGTTTTGATAAAGAACAGGTTGATAAAGAACAATATCAAAGAATTATGGGGAGACTTATTTATTTGCTACATACACGACCTGATATTGCTTTTATAGTAAATCTATTAAGTCAATATATGCATGATCCAAGGAAGACATATATGAAGTTGGCGGACCGTGTACTCAGGTATTTGAAATCTGGCCCTAGTAAAGGGGTTTTGTTTGCTAAGAATGGTCATTTGAGAGTTGAATGTTACACTGATGCAGATTGGGGTGGTGCTGCTGACCGAAGGTCTACATCTGGCTACTTTACCTTTGTAAGTGGAAATCTGGTAACATGGAGGAGTAAAAAACAATCAGTTGTAGCAATATCTAGTGCAGACGAGGAATTTCGTGGGTTAGCTCTTGGGTTGTGTGAGTTAATTTGGATTAAGAATTTGTTGACAGATCTAAGATTTACTTTGGAGAAACCTATGAAGTTCTGTGATAATAAGTCGGTTATTAACATAGCAAGTAATCCAGTCTAACATGACCAGACAAAACATGTCAAGATTGATTGTTTTTTTATTAGAGAAAAACTTAACCAAGACGTTGTGTGTTTTTCATTTGTCAATTCATAGGAACAACTCGCAAATGTCTTAACAAAAGGTGTCTCTCGACCACAGTTCCAACACTTTCTGTACAAGTTGAATATGCGTAACGTACACATATCCACTTAAAAGGGGTATTAAGTTATTATAATTATATTATTGATTGTAATTGTTAGACAAATATGGTTGTAGTTATCATGTATAGGTAGATTTTTTAAGTTTTCAAGCGTACGCATATCTATCCATACAAATAGGAGATTGTATACCAAACACTCTGTATATATCACTCAATGTTATATGAGTAAAGAACACATAAGAAACAATTCTTCTATTAAGAGTTTGTTCGGATGGTGTTAGAATCTTCTAGATACTTTGTGCTGAAGATCGAGGACTACAGAGGGAAGCACACCTCTATCGAACTATGGTTTACAAAGAGGAAATGAGGCATTTGATTTCAATGTGGCATTGTCCAATCACGACAAGTATCTGAGGAGAGAACAGGAGAAGGAGAGCGGTGAGACTAGCAAGGGTGATGCTCATATTGATATTCATCCTGTCGTTAATTAAAGTTGAAGATAGACGAATGAGATTTATAGATGAAATGGTTAAATGCAAATATGAAATTTCCAGCAATGAAAGAGATCATGTTACCTGATAATAATTAATATTTTTTAATTTTTCTGAGGAGATTCATTGAAGTTTTCTTGTAAATCGTAAAATGTAAGGTGAAACTAAAGATTTGTATTTACTATTTTGTGTTATGACTTATGAAGTATTTGATAGATGGTAATAAACTAATAACTAAAAATTTACAAATTGTAATTACAAATATTTGTGTTATTACTTTAAAGTCAAACATACAACAAAATTATGGAAGTAATCATTTATTTAAATAATTTTTGCTAGTATCTTGATTTTTTTAAATAGCTATATCGTGTCTTTTTAACTATGTTAGATTTAGGAATACTTATAAAGTGTACTAATTGATGAAACCAAGTCATTTATTTTTTTTATTCTTTAGAAAAATGATATATAATAGGTAAAAGATTTTCGGTCATTTGTATGTTAGTGGTGTTTTGAAGTTTCATGTCAAATATAAGGAACTTAGTAAGATAAGTTTTTTTTTAATTTGTTACTTTCTTAGAATGTTTAAATCTTGTAATTGCATACAAGACTTACAAAATTATTCTTTTCATATTTTAATGTTGAAATTGTAATGAAAAATATGAAATCATCAAAAAAAAGATTCGATGGTTACTTGATATCTTATTTTAACCACATTTAACATTAAAGCATAATTTATTATAAATTTACAATAAAGAATAATTTTATACATTAGTAATTTATAATTTATTTGAATTCAGAAGAAGAAGTTGATGCATACTTTGGCTGAAAGTGTGATTTACAAGTCTTTATGTAGTAATGTAAAATTTGAAACTTTTGACGATAATAAGATACAACCTCCTTTATAAATAAATTTTTTATTTTTATTATTACTTTAGGTTTTATGTTAGATTCAAATTTAGTTTGAATTATTATATTTGATTTATTATTAATTTATTATACAATAATAGACATTGATTTTTTCTTTTTTTGAAAATTTTGATTGATTCTTTTTATATCAACAAAATATTTATTTTTACTTATTTTTTATTTTTCTAATTTTATAACAATTTAATACTGATTGCACCTTCTAACCTTAAACTTTTTCTTTGATCAATTCGATATCTGGTCTGATTCTTAAAACACTAATAGAATATTTGAGATACAAAATACCTTTCTTCGTAACGGTTATAAACTCTCGTTGCTAATAAACACCACCAATTTGAGCCGAGGCTTTGAGGCAACCAGAAGATGATTAATTTAAATATTTTATACTATTTTGTTATAAAAAATATAATTTTGTAGCATTTTTAATAATGACCCCAAATTTAAAAAATATTAATAGATATATATTCTTTACAGTTATAAATATTTTCCTAATATCATACCTTATTAATATATTCATAAATAACAATGATTTGATTCCAATTAAAAGTCTACATATATAAATGATTGGGTAATTACAATTTAAACACAATTTTATGTCTTGAGCATTAAAAATATATAATAAATAGAATTTTAAGATTAATATGACTCTTAAAGATTAAGTATTTAATTTAATAATTAATTATATTAGACCTTTTAGTTTAATCCATAATTTTTTAAAATTATAATGTCTTTTAATACTTTAAGTTTTGTTTCACTCTTGTCCCACCATCATTCTCTATTAATTTTTTAATGAAAAATGGATAAACAATATTGTACAACTTAATTAGGCGTTAGATAATACAACACTTATTGTATTTGTAAGTGTTAGGCACGTGACATATGTTGTTATAGGATTTGAGAAAGGTAATTAGGGATGACAACAAATTGAATCGGGTATATCGACTTAATCCAACCACATTCTTTTAGGGTAGGATTGCAACTGATCTGAAGTCTAACCAAGCTTAACTATGCCACCTAAATTTAAGCTCGATCCAATTTTGAGCAAGCTGCCCATAACTCAAACTTGCTTAACTCTTGCTCGATCCAACTTAATCTAAAGCACACCTAGAATCCACGTCACTTATATATAGAGATGGCAATCGGGCCCGACCTTGACCTGTTCAAACCTGAATCAACCAGTCAGGTCCAATTGATTGGGTCTTGGGTTGCTAGATCTAGCCACATCCAAAGTTCGACTTTTATAAGCAAAACGATGTCATTATTGTTTTTTAAATTTAAAAAATTTGAGTCAGGCCAATTCAGGTTCAGACTGCCTCTAGCCCGATTGGACTCGACCCTAATCCCTAACTATAAGTATAATTCCAACATATATTCAACAATAATATACATTAGAATAAATAAATAAAATAAATGCGGAAGAAAACAAAATTACTTCCTACCATTGTTGTTTGTTCTTGAAGAGCTGCATTTTTTGAATTCTTCTCTTAATTCCCAAATACGATGATGTATGTTGATAGAAGAGACAGAAGCTTAGGGGACCAAAAAAATTCTGCAAGAACGCTTATATGAATGTGCTCCATCAAGCACACCAAGAGTTACCATAAAACCAGAAATTGAATACCTATTAACTACATAACGTTTGGACCATTATTATAAGAAATACGAACAATTCTCACATTCTCCTATTTGGTCCATACATTTAACTTGGTATCAAATCCTAATCTGATCCAACTATAATATACGAATCATAGTGATGAGTCCTCTAGTGGTTTGAGTATTATCTTCCATATATTACAATATACCATAATCGTATCAATCCGAATGTGGTAACTTTACTTAATGAATGAACTCTATGTTTATTCCAAGTCCAAAATAATCAATTTTCTCAAAATTCAATAATGTGCACTAAAATATTAGAAAATATCATAAGAGTTTCACGAAAATAACATTGTCCATACTATGAAAACTATATAATGAAACTCAATCTCATTCTAACAACATGATCTTTGAATTTCACTAATGGCATGTCTTTTGTTAAAGGATCAATTAGTATGCCTTTTGTTAAAGGATCAACTATCATCAATTAAGTGCTAACGTGTTCAATGACCACTTTCTTGTCCTTAACACGTTCTTTTATAGATAAAAACTTGATGTCGATGTGTTTACTTCGACTACCACTCATATTTTTTTAGCTAGAAAAGAAACATCTAAATTGTCACAATATATTCTCAATGGACTAGAAATGGAATCTACAAGTCTAAGCCCATTAGAGATGTCAATAGGCCATGGTGGCACATGGCCTGGCCCGTGGCCCAATGGGCAGGGGTGGGTTGGCCCACCATATATATATATATATATATATATATTTAAAAACTTAAAAAAATGACGTTGTTTTTGACAAAATGACATCGTTTTTAAGCTATAGTCTGACTCAACCTTGGCCCGTGGCCCAGTTGGCCTGACTATGGTTAGCCCATGGCCTGCCTATGGCTGGTCAACTCAGGCCAAGATCGGGTAAGGCTGGGCAAGTTTTGACACTTGTAAAGCCCATATACGAAACTCTTTAGCCATACACCATGTGATATAGCCTCAAAACAAGAAACAAACTCAACCTCCACAGTGGAAGTAGCAATCAAAGACTGGTTGACACTCCTCCAAGATATGGCTCCATTGGCAAACATAAAGATATGACCTGATATTGATTTCCATGAATCATCACACCCAGCAAAATCTAAATCTGGGTACCCTGTTACCTTCAGATTGTCGTTGAGTTTGTATGTAAGCATGTAATCTTTGGTCCCTTGAAGGTACCTTAATACTTTCTTTGCAACTTTCCAGTGATCTAATCTTGGATTACTCTGATATCTGCCTAACATTCTAACAACAAATGCAATGTCAAATCTTGTAACAACTTGAGCATACATTAAGCTTACGATTGTAGAAGCATGTGGAATGTTTTTCATTTGTTCCCTTTCAAAATCATTCTTAGGACATTGGTACAAACTGAACATATCCTCTTTCATAATGGGTGCTATACTAGGTGAACAATCTTTCATTCGAAATATCTCTAAAATTTTATTAATATAGGTTGATTAAGACAAACTCAAAACACCACGAAATTTGTCTCGATGTATCTTAATGCGAATGACATAAGACGCATCACCCATATCTTTCATTTCAAAATTTTTAGAGAAAAATTGTTTCACATCCTGTAACAAACCCTTATCATTGGTTGCAAGTAATATATCTTCCATATATAATACAAGAAAACTAATTTTACTCCCACTAACCTTCTGGTATATACATTGATCTATGACATTTTATTCAAAACTAAATGATGAGATAATATCATGGAATTTCAAATACCATTGGAGATGCTTGTTTCAATCTATATATAGATCTTTTAAGCTTGCAAATCAAATGCTCACCATTAGTAGAGAAAAATCCTTCTGGTTGTTTCATGTAAACCTTTTCCACTAGGTCACCATTTAAGAAAGTCGTGTTAACATCCATTGATTTCTATATCAAAGTGAGCAACCAATGCTAAAATTGTACGAAGTGAATCCTTTTTAGACATAAGAGAAAATGTATCTGTGTAATCGATTCCTTCTTTTTGAGCGGATCCTTTAGCAACGAGTCTTGCCTTGTATCTCTCAATGTTGCCTACTGAGTCTTTCTTTGTCTCAAATACCCATTTGCAACCTATGGGTTTTGCTCCTTTAGGTAACTCAACAAGATCCCAAACATCGTTATTCTTCATAGAATTAATTTCTTCCTTCATAGTATTGTACCATAAATTTGATTCATTGCAACTCATGGCTTATGAAAAGGTTCAGGATCATTTTCGACTCCTATATTGTATTCAGATTCTTGTAGATATACAACATAATCACTAGTAATAGTTGATTTTCTTGTTCTAATAGATCTCCTTAATGTTGCACCAACATTCTCCTATAGAGTATGTTGGTCAACTAGTTATTGAATGTTGTTAGGTAATTCCTGAATAACTAGATCTACTAGATTATCAGCAAGTTGTGGAATTTATTAATTGTTATTTATGTTTACAGTAGGCTGTTGAATTTCATTAGTTGGTTGTACAATATCTATTTAAACTTAAGGATCGTTGTGAATGATAATCACCTTACTGTTTGAGGTGGAAGGTTGAGTATCCATATGATCATTATTAGAGATTGTATCTTAAAATTGATCCCTCACGCTAATTAAGTCATTCTCAAGAAATTTTGCATTTCTTTATTCCATAATTCTAGAGTGATGTGATAGACAATAGAACCTATATCTCTTAAGCCGTTCGACATATCCAATGAAATACCCATTTATGGTCCTTGGGTCCAATTTCTTCTCTTGTGAATTATAAATTCTTACTTCAGACGGACATCCCCAAACACATATATGTTGCAAACTTGATTTCCAACCTTTAAATAACTCAAACAGAATCTTTGGAACGGCCTTAGTTGGTACCTGGTTTAATATATACACATCCGTCTTAAGAGCTTCAGTCCATAAGGACTTAGGAAGTTTGGAGCTACTTAGCATACTCCACACCATGTCCAATAATGTTCGGTTTCTCCTTTCTATGCCATCATTATGGTATAGAGATCTACGCATAGTGTATTGGGATACTATCTCGTTTTTTTGAAGATACCTCACAAATGAACTATGTGTTTGTCCACCTTTAGTATATCTACTATAATATTCCTCACCTCTATCAGATCTCACAATCTTAATTTGCTTACCACATTGTTTCTCTACTTCTACTTTGAACATTTTAAAAGCATTTAGTGCTTCATTCTTGTTATAAAGCAAGTAGAGATACATATATCGTGAACCATCATCTATAAATAAGATAAAGTATTTCTGACCATAAGAGTCTATATCAGGACTACAAATATCTGTATGTATGATTTCTGATATGTCTGAACTTTTTTTGGCACCTTTCTTTGATTTGTTAGTCTGCTTTCACTTTATGCAATCCACACAAATATCAAAATCAGTAAAATTCAAAGTACTAAGTACTCCATCATTCACAAATCTTTTAATCCTTTCTATGGAGATATGTCCCAATTTTCGATGCCACAATATAAAGGAATTTTCATTCATGACACAACGTTTTGTTCCAGTATGAACATGTGTTGCATTGTAACATGTATTACCTTGTAAATTTAAATGAAAAAGACCATCAAATAATGTACCATTCCCAACAAATTTAGATTTATAATGTAACTTTAAAGATTTGTCCGAAAAATGAAAAGAATAGCCGAATGATATAAGTCTTGAAACTGAAATCAATTTCCTAGAGAAATTGGGAATATGAAATGTCTTTTCTAGTTTTAAAATAAAACCAGTACATAAAATTAGATTGCAATCCCCAACTACCTCCATACGTGAATGTTTCTTGTTTTCGGATAAGATATAGTGCTCACTTCCCATTGGCTTCCTTGGGTTTTGTAAATCCTACAACACATTTGTAATATGGATTGTATAATCAGAATCAATCTACTATGTGTCATAACAAACTTCAGCCATATTAGATTCAAAACAAACTGGTGAGATTAGATTACCTTTGTTTTCAAACCATTCCTTACGTTGGACACAATCCTTCTTCATGTGTCCTTTTTTTCTTTTAAAAGAAGCACTTGGATTCCTTATTAATGTCAACTTAGGTAGGTATTTAACCTTTTTCGTTTAAGTTGGCTTGATTTTTTTCTTTCCTTGAACAACCATATATACACTCTGCGAGCTTTCTCCCTATTCCATCAATAATCTCCCTTCCTTTTGGACACACATGGTCATTAATTCATTTAATGACCACTTATCCTTATGTGTATTATAAGAAATTATAAAGGGTCTGTATGGTGGTGGAAGGTATTCAAAATGTAATGCACGAGGAAAGAATCAGACATCTCAACCTTTAGTTTCTTTAATTGAGCCACAATGTCCCTCATCTTCATGATATGGTCATGCACACCTCGGACACCAGTGAGTCTTGTAGATGAAAACTTCATAATTGGGGTGGTTGCAAGTGCTTTGTTTGAAGTTTCGAACTGCTCATTAATAGCCTTCAATAGAGCACGAACATTGTCATGTTGTTCAACAAAACTACGAATGCTAGAATAAAATTTTGTTTTAATGAACGTCGCACTTAGGTAATTAGATCGCTCCCAACGTTTATAAAGCACAATTTCAGCTGTAGTGCTGGCCTCCATTACCTTAGGTGGTTCGTCCTTCTGGATGGTATAATTAATGTCCATCCACCCTAGTTAAAGAAGAATTCTCTCATTCCAAATCTTATAGTTTTTACCCTTTAGTTCGGGAATTTTATAACTTGTATAAAAGAAACTAACAATTTGAATAGCTGCATAAATTAAACATACATGCTACTTATCAATAAATTAAGGCTAACAAATTATATATATGTATTACCAATGTAAAACATATATTAAAAGACATAAATCAAATGACATAAAAATTGCCAATGGGCTAAATTTTTAATTCAAACATATTTATGTAAACTATATGATAAAATTATTAAATTATACATCAAATTCTAATACCTATGGGTAAATTAGAAAAATAATTTAATATTTCATCCTAATTAATTATTCAAATATAACAAAAATTCCTGTGGGATAAAATTTATTATACTAAAACAATTAATTACAATTAAAAGTCTCTAAACTTTATGTGATTAATTACACAATTATATAATTTATATATAATTAGGGTTATGGCTAAGCTCTAATAATTAGTCACTAAAAACATTTTATCCATAATGTTATTCACAAGGCAAAATATAGAAATAATAGTCCTAGAATAATATGTTGCATGATTAACATTTATTCAAATATTAAATCAATGTATAATATATACAAATATAAGCCATCAGTTCAGATGGCTGAGGCTCACCATGCCCTCCCATGAGGGCACTATTCAAGCCCCAGTCACAACATATGTTGTTTTTATTAAAACAAAATGCACAAAATAGCTAAAATCATATATGATTGTTAACAAAGCGCAGAGCATAGCTGAAACCACATAAAAAGACACAGTCAACTCCAATAGATAAAATGACACAGTCCAGCATCTCATTTTGATTTCAAAACACATATAAAACAATGTAGTTTAATATGTATGGGTCTTCTTCAACCTCCAGCTGGGTCAAACTGACCAAGTCACGACCCATCGAATACTCCATAAAACAAGACCAAAAAACACCACAAAACACATTTATTAAATGTAGAAACACTTCTAAAACACTTAGTTGAAGATTTCTACCTTTAATCTAAAGAAAAACATCCACAGACAACTCTACATCGAAAGTTTTCGAATTTGAAATTTTTTTCAAAATATTGAAATTCTCCAAAAACCTCAACAAGACAGAGGCTAACCTTGTTTTGATACCAAATCTAAGCATAATTCTAACATATATTCAACAATAATATACATTATAATAAGCAAATAAAATAAATACGGAAGAAAACAAAATTTCTTCCTACCATTGTTGTTTGTTCTTGAAGAGCTACGTTTTTGGAATTCTTCTAAGTTCTCAATTCCCAAATACGATGGTGTATGTTAATAGAAGATAATAGAAGCTTAGGGGACCTTAAAAAAATCTACAAGAATACCTATATGAATGTGCTTCATCAAGCACACCAAAATTTACCATAAAACCAGAAATTGAATACCCTTTAACTACATAATGTTTAGACCATTACTATAAGGAATATGAACGTTTCTCACACCAACAACAAGGGCTTAGGTCTGGGAAAACTTAGCCTAACCTAACCATTAACGTCCTTACTTCAATACAAAAGTGCCCATTAATGTCCCTCATCTCCACAGACGTAACTACTCTAACCAATAAAAAACACAACTAAAGGATGAAACAAAAGACAGGAAACAAGCAGAGATGAAAGAAAGATAGCCTTAAAGAACTAAAAGATATTGATTGGAATCCAAAGTTCACTACATAGAGAGACTTTAGCTCAAGTAAGATTAGAGAGGGACAGAGACGATGCTCAAAGAAGTCTTGCAATTAAAGGTCTAAGAAATAGATAAGAGTGAGAACCCGTAGAATAGAACAATGGACAAATTGCTGCGAACTTGCAAGTCAACGAAGAACCAGAAGTAGCCTACATTGAACATTAAAAACTCAAAAGCAATATATATATATTCGTGCCCAAGATTGAGCCCGAGCCCATCCTAAATTGACCCAGTCATTTTTTAAATTAAAAATATAAAACGACATTGTTTTGCTTGAAATAATTAAGTCTTAGGCCAGGTCTTTTGATCCTAAGCTCGACTCGAGGCTTGATAGGGCCCTTTAAATGTGGCCTGAGGCTCGACTCGAGACCCAATTAATCTATGTCTGGTTTGTTGACTTTAAGACGAGGTGGACTATACAAGGCCTGGACCGAATTGGTACTCCTAACTGAATCAACGTAACTTAAAGTTTAAAAATAAAAAATTTAGAGCCCATTTGGTTCCACTTCTGTTTTTCTATTGTGGTTTTTGGTTTTGGTTCTCTATTTTTGTTTTCTGTTTAAAAAAAATATGTTTGGTTGAAATTTGTAATATAAAAACTGAAAATAAAAACCTGTTTGGTTGAGATTTGTAATAAAAACTAAAAATAAAAACATGTTTGGTTTTATCCTCCTGTTTCTATTTTTGTAATTATACTCTTATGTTAAAATTTTAATATAATAAATTATACATTTAAATTAATTAATTATAATTATAGCTAAAATTAAAATATATGCAAAGTAAATATAATTAAAAAATTACACATTAATTGTAATCATTCTAATCAATAAAATATGTCCATTATATTATAATTCTTGAAAACATAATAGTATTATCATTTACGAAAAGAAACATAAATCAATTAGAAATAATATAATCACTCCACATTTGTTTAGCAATTTCGTTTTGCTTCCAAGACATACCTCGAAGTTGTGTTGAAGTGATATTATACTTCACTTGAGGACTTGCATCTTCATTTTCACTTTCCTTAATTTGTTCTTCATCTTCAACAAAACTGTCAAATAATTCATCGCTTTGTCCATATATTCTAATATAATTGTGTATAACACAACAAACAATAACGATATTTTTTTTCGTCATATCATAACTCAACATGTTTTTAAGTATAAGGAATCTTGTTTTTAGAACGTCAAAACATCTTTCAATAACATTTCTTAATAAAGAATGCTTGTAGTTAAACAATTCATGTGGACATTGAGGTCTTCATCTGCCCCTATAATCTCATAAATGATATCTTTCACCTCGGTATGGTGAAAGAAATTACAGAGGTAAAAGAAACCCAGGCATATTAGTATAGCGTAAATCAATGAAATAGTACTTATATATCATATAAAGAACATAATATTAACAAAAAGATATTAAAATGAATTATAATTACTATGTTTATTTAAAATAATATAATACCTTGTGGAGGCATAGAAAATTGATTCGCTGGATTTGTCAATGTTTATAAAAGAACTCGAGAGTCATTTACAGTATCTTCCCATCTAGCCATTACATATGTAAAACGCATGTCAAATGAGCAACAACACATAATATTTTAGGGTTGGATTAATTCTTTTGCCCCAGTATAGTATTTGTTCACCAGTCGGAATATATGCATCAACATGTGTACCATCTATTGCTTCTATACAATCCTAAAAATTAAAAAATATATTAAAATAATATTAATCATAAGGATATAATTAAAATAATAATTAAATATATGAATGTACTTGAAAATATGGAAGGAATTTTGAATTATATTGAATCTCAGGAGGTGTATTAGTAAAAGATGGTGGAGTGATGACTCTTTTTACAAGATGATTAACTGCATATAAGACTTTATGAAAGTACTTCGAAATTGTCCAGGTTGAATGTTGAAAGCGTTCTGCATTGACTCCAGTTGTCTCACTATACCTTATAGTCATCGAGAAAATTGCTACTTGTTCCTCAACAGTCAAATGCCTTTTTGCCTTTAAGCCTCATAAACTCTTCAACTCATCACATAAACTCAATAAAAATATCTTTCTCATTCTTAAGTTTTCATAAATCCTTGTAGGATTCCCATTCAAAAGTTCTAATATCCAATCACGACCTAAGAGAGCAGAAGTTCTATATGGTTGCTTTTGCAAATGAAAATATTTGTTCTCTACCCCAGCTACATAAATAATTATTACCTTCTTCCATTCATCATCAGAATCTGATAGGAAATCCAGTATCTACAATGACAACATTAAATCATTAATAAAACATTCAATTAAAAATTTTAACCAAATGTAGACAAAATATTCATACAAATCACAAACTTAAAATGTTCAAACTATGGAATAGTGTTTAAAATAAAAGTGTCAAATTAATAAGAATTCGATATACAATAATATTAAAATATAACTAAAGCGACATACCCAATCCAGCTTCCTTATTTCTGTCATCTTCATAAAAATATACTTATAAAGTGGAGAATCATGTAAAGTCTTTATAGCTTTTTCATAGTGCACACTTTCAACACCCAATTCATCTAAGAAATTCATACATTCCATCATTATGTTAGACTCACCACAGTATAAACAAGACGTCTTCTACAATGTTAGAATGCGTCTTCTTATTCTTATGAGATTTCTTTTTCTTAGATGTAGAACTTATATCTTAATCTTCTTTTTCATTATATGAGTAATCTTCATCAACATCATTTTTATGTTCCTCTTTTGTACAATTTGCTGGAGATTTAGTTGACGGATGTGCATGCAAAGCAGTTGTAGTAGTATCTCTAAAAGTATGAAACAAGTTTGAAAATTTCTTACATCCTTTTTGCTTGAATTTGTGAGCCATTTTATGCACCTATAATGATGAAAAAGGAATATGAGAATAAATATTATATAATATGATATATTAATAAAACAATGACATATTTTTACCTTAAATAGATTTTCTCAACATTCATTTGTAGCATTAACTTCACCAGTAAAGGAGTTGTAGTTGATTCCTGTTACTTTAAGTAAGTTCTTGAAATTCTTCAATCTAGCTCTTAATCCATTATACTTATTCTTCAATTGAATATCAGTATACTCTTTATTAAATTTTGTTTGAAGCCCTACCTTAATATTCTTCCAACCAAATTTGAAAAAGGTAGTAGTCGTTTGATTTTCCTTCTTCACTTCTTCAATGATCAAGGAGATTAAATACATCTCTATGGTATCATTCCATACTCCTTTTTTTTCATTTATTTCGACACAATCATTGGAATCGTTCATATTATTCAAACCTTCCATCACTAAACGTAATCACATATAAGTGATATCAATCATAACAATTTCTACAAAGTATTAAATGCTAAACATGGTTAAAAATAAACATGAGACAAATACAACAATTTATGCAAAATATTAAATGGTAAATATAGTTTAAAATAAACATGAGACAACCATATTAAATGCTAAACTGCATACAAGTGCATGGAAATGATATAATAAAAATAATGGTGTAAATTGGATTATATAGCATCAAAATAAAGGTGTAAATTATACATAGAACGACTGTCTTTCTACATATAAAATAGATACACTCTAAACTAAATAAAGAAGTAAAAATAAACGTGGAAGGTAGTTAATTTTTGTCAGAAGATTGCATCATTGGAATTACATACAGATGCACATATTAGGGCAAGCTTCAAAATCTCTACTCACAGATAACACCTAAAAACTTCTTACTTTTGTTTATGAGTGTAGATGTACTTACGGGTCAGGTGGACAAAAGTATGTGCCATCAATAGAATATTATACATATTAGCCATGAAATTAGTCCTGAAAATTACAAAATTCAAATAGAGTACTGAAAGAAGTGAAATAAGCAATTATTATAATTCTGGTAGGTGATTGATTAGGCAGGTGAAATAGAACAGTACAACACATTTGTGGTGACAACAAAAACATATATAGAATTGAATTGTCTCATTCTTTACTAACTATTTCCCATACCATATTCTAACCAAAAGATAGATTGTCTTATTGACACACCATTTTTGTAAATATACCAAGTTTGGGAAACTACCTATGGAGCTAGAAGAGCAAGACTGGGTGTTTCAAGATAAAGAAAAAGTGAAGAAATTAGTAACACCAAATCCCTTTTTGTTTATCTTCCACCACAGTAAGAGTACTAGGCCCTAATATATGTTCCACACTAACACACAGGAAGCTCTGACTTCTTCAATGCAACTTCTTAACACAAGTTCATTTCATGTAGTCGTCTAAACTTGTGATATGAGTTTAGCTTTTATCGTTGCAATAAGAGTTAAACGATGCAATAAGAGACAAAAAACTATCTTTTTTAAGACCAAAGCCTGACAAAATATCCAGCTTATTCCCTGACTCTGTTCTCGTGAAGTAGACGCTTAGCATGACCAACCAAGCCTGGCTTCTCATAAGCAACACAATAAGGGCCTCTTTTATGAAACAAAAATGTTGATGAATTAATAAATTAATTTTAATTATACTTCTCTTGTGTTAATACAAAGAAGAGAAGGTGATGGGCGTGTTCATGTTTCAATGCAAATAATAGCAAATATCATAGCAACAATAATTAGCAAAGCCATCGTGTTAACTCAAGGTTTATATTTAACGATTTTGATGATAACTATATAATATTTCAAAATTCAAATTGGATTTATTTCCTTGTAAAGATAACGATATTTTTTAAAGGAAATAAAATCATAAGAAAATTACTTCCTTCTTGCAAGAACCTTCTTAGTAAACTTTCCTTATTAACATCCAAAGGATCTTACCTTTAAGAAAAATTAGCTCCAGAAAATTTTGTTCCAGTAGAGATGATATTGAAAATCCAAAGTCAACTCAGAATTAAGATGAATCAATGGCTAGTTGAAGAAATTGACTATTTAAAGAAGAGCAATAACACTTATGAAATAACAAACATACATAGACTTTCGAAATATTTGAGCAGCATTTATATTCTTGAGAGTCATATCATTCTTATTATGCCTTAGAAAGTGAAATCACTCTATCAAAAGAGAAATTGTTATTTGAGAACTTACTTTTGGTTTTACATTTTATTTGTCTGTGAGCTTTTAGAAGCTTTTTATACGTTTCGAGTGTGGAAGGTTGGAGAACCTTGAAAAATATGTACTTGTGAGTTTAGAGAGACTCGTCAAATTTAATACTCAGATTCTTATAATGAAATACCCAAGTGGAATACTTGGGGACTGGATGTAGGCTTGGTCATTAGCCAAACCAGTATAAATCTACTATGTCATTCTTTCTCTCTTCCTAACTTTTAAATTTCCGCATTATAAGTTTGTGTTTTCAAGAGGCTCTTTTAGTTTTTCAATAGGCTTCTTTTATTTCTATAAAGCAAGAGATTCTTTTCGCTTTAATTGTCAACAAGATCCTATCAATTAACAAGCTTAGTTCTATTTGAGTTCTAGCAGGCTCCTATCAATTGACAGGCCCCTTTCTTTTTGAGCGCGAATATGATCCTTTCTATTAATAGACTTCTTTAGTATTTTAAATAATTAACAAGATCCTTTCTTTTTAAACGTTAACATGTTCCATTCAAAATTTAATAGGACCTTTCCATTTATCATCCCATTTTGTTTTAGAAGGATTTTAAAAATTTAAAATACCTTGCAATTTTTTTTACACATAATACACACCCCTTTTGCATGTGTTTGCTTTATCATTTGATATCAGAGTAAGGTTTCACATTTATTGTATTTTATAACACATGATAGATCATGACAAACAACTTAAGAAACCTTAAAGGACAATCCGTCTCAAAGCACCCTTACTTCAATGGAAACAACTACTAATATTGGAAAGAGAGAATGACTACCTCCTTTAATCGGTGGATATCGAAATATGGCAAGCTATCAAAGCTGGAGCTACACCTCCTGCTACTGACAACGTAGAAGTGTGGACTGATGCCAATAGAAGAAATGCACAACTAAATGCCAAAGCAAAACATCATCTAATCTATGCACTATCTCTAGAAGACTACGAAAAGGTATCATATTGTTCTACAATAAAAGAAATGTGGGAAAAGCTTCAAGTTACTTTTGAAGGAATGAATGAGGCAAAGAAACATAGAGTAAGTCTTTTGGTACATCAATACGATACTATTTGCGAATTCTTTGAAAGTTTCAACAACATCATCACTGCCTTAAAAAACTTAGGCAAGATATATCCAAATGACGAGCTGATAACAAAAATTCTAAGATCATTACCAAAGGAATGGAGACCTAAAGTGACAGCTTTGGAAACCGCAAAAAGATCTTGATACAATCTCACTTGACTGGTTAAAAGGAAACTTAATGATTTATGAAGCCAAGCTTAGGCTAGAGGAAGGATCCTCATATAAAAAAGGAATGACACCAAAAGCAGAAATTCATCAAATAATGATCAAAGTGATACTGAGTTGGAAATAGATGGAGATGACAAATTCAACTTCATGGTCAAAAAATATGACCGCTTCTACAAAAAGAAGCTCACGAAGAAAAGAGAAGGAAACAAAAAACTGGAAACAACAGGTTCTTAATAAAAGGCAACAGCGGCAATAGAAATACACAAAATAGTCAAATCATATGCTATCACTGCAAGAAGCCTGAATACACAAGGATAGAATGTCCTCTTCTTTAAAAGGACAAGAAAAAAAATAGAAAACCAAAAAAGCATGTTATGACTACAACTTGGTCAGATGAGGATTTTGATAACTTTAAAGAAGAAGAGCTTGAGGAAGTCAACAGCGTTTGCTTTATGACCGAATCAGGAGATCATGAGGTATATTATTATGACTTTGATATTGAAATTGATGAATTGATAGATGCATAACATGACTTATATGGTCAGTACAAAAAATTAACAGTGCAGTATTTCAAAAAGGTTGAGAAGTCAAAAAATAATGATGAATCTTTAACGAATAAGATTAAACTATTAGAATTGGAAAACAAAGATTTGTTATCTAAAGTCACTTCTTTTGAAAATGATAATAAACAAACAGTTTTTGAAAAAGAATGCTTGGAACAAAAAATGATTCAGTTAGAAAACTCATTACTTGAAAATGACTATGCTAAGATAAAACAATTAGAAGAGAAAGTTATTGCTTTAAAACTCAAAAAATAAAAATATGCTAAGAAAATTATTTCTCTTGAAAATAATCTTGCTAATTTTGTTATTGGAAGAAACAATCTTGATGCATTACTTGGGAGTGGTAAATGTGTTTTTTATAAGACTGGAATAGGATATACTGAAAATAACAATATTAGACCATACAAAAACTTCTTTGTTAAATCCAGTAGTAGCTACAGCCAAAACAGCAGGAACTTGGTAAATAGAAAAAATCATAACAACTATCATTCATATGTTTTGTGTGATTATTGTGGTAGACATTGTCAAATTAGTCACTCTTGTAACGTTCGAAAAATGAAAAAACCATCTCAAATGTATGTTTGAAGATTGAAATATCAAACTACTAACTTGAAAGGACCCAAAAAGATTTAGGTATCTAAAATGAGATATTATACTCTACAGATATGCTTCAAAACGGAGATAAGACAAAGGAAAATCAATGGATAGTTGGTAGCGGCTATTAGAGACATATGACATGTGAAATACCGCATTTCAACTATATTGAAAAGAAAGATGGAAGTAATGTTATCTTTGCCGATAAAAACAAGGCAAAGGTCACCAGAAATTGGTAAAATCGATGATTCTAACTCTGCTTCTATTGATAATGTTCTTTTTGTTGATAGATTGAAACATAATTTGCTTAGCGTAAGTCAATTATGTGATAAAGGTTACATAGTTACTTTTTATGCATCACATTATTAAATAATTGGCAATCATAATAATAATATTGTATTCATTGGTCCTAGAAATCAAAATATATATTGTGCTCAATTGGAAGGTATATCTTCTCAAAGTGATAAGTGTTTTGTCTCAATTGAAAAAGATTCATTTATTTGGCACAAAAGATTTGGACATGCTAGCGTGAGCATTTTATGAAAATTGTCCAAAAATGGGTTAGTAAGAGGACTGCCCAATTTGAAATTTTAAGAGCAATTAGGTTTATGAAGCTTGTTTAAAAGGAAAACATATCAGAAATAGCTTCCCCCTAAAAATATTGTGATTACTAATCAACCACTTAAACTCGTGCACATTGATTTATTTTGGTCCTACTAGGACTTAAAGTTTTGGTGGCAAATATTACGGTTTTGTTATAGTAGATGATTTTTCTAGATTTACATGAGTTTATTTTCTATCAAATAAAGATGATATTTTTGAAGTCTTTGAGAAGTTTTTCAGGAAAATTCAGACTAAAAAAAGGTACTGCATTACATCGATTCGAAGTGATCATGGAGGAAAATTTGATAATAGAAAATTTGAAGACTTCTGCAATGAAAATGATATAACTCACATCTTCTCATGCCTAAGGACTCGTCAGCAACATGGAGTTGTTGAAAGAAAGAATAAGACTCTTATAGATACAGTCAGAACAATGCTATACGAAAGTGGCCTACCTCATGGTTACTGGGCAGAAGCCATGTCTAGCACTTGTTATATACTCAACAGGTGTCTTTTAAGACCTATTCTAAAAAAGACCCCCTATAAGTTGTGGAAAGGAAGAAAACCAAATATTGCTTACTTTTAAGCGTTTGGATACAAATGTTTCGTTCTAAACAATAGAAAAGACAACCTCAGAAAGTTTGATGCAAGATTAGATGAAGCTATTTTTTGGCTACAGTACCACCAATATAGGATTCAGAGTATATAATAAAAGAACAAAAAGATAGAACAATCGATTCATATGGTATTTGATGAAGCACTACCTTCGACAATAGTAATCGACTCAGATGATGAAGAGCATCTATTGGTATATAAAAATACATTAGAGAATCACACTGCACCTATAATGTAGCGTCCCCTTACCGCAGGGTATACATCGGGATGCCCGGAGGTCATTTCGGTACATATCCTACGATAAAATAAGGCTACCATCGATCGTTACATTCACTTCATATGGCATCATATCATTATTCACTTATAAAGCATCATAAGAAATCACAATATTTTAAAATCCAACTTTTTCCTCATTTTATTTCACAAAACTGCAAGTCTACATTGTGTCCTTCAACCTTTACTACATGTACATTATCAACCTAGTACAAAAATATTACATGAAAGAGGAAAATATTTATACAATCTAGCTAAGCCGTCCAAAAATCCCAGCTGGCCAACCTTTGAGCCATGACTTCTTTTGCCAAAACATAATCCACACGGCTGGTAGAGCCTCTCAGTAGCTAGATTTGTCTCTCGGTCTTGAAAAGTCAATGTTGCAATTTTGGTGAGTTTTGCGAACTCAATGAGGTAACCATCATTGATGGTTCACTCAAATTCATGCAACATATCATTTCACATAACGAATAATCACATTTTCTTATAATTGATCATGCATCACATTTTCGCTTAAGCATAGGCAATTATGCATTTCAATCAATCAATCATACTAAACAAAATGCATATGGAATGTTCATGAGACTCCTTTCCAATTATTTTGTTGTTGTGACCGAGTGCCTGAATTGTCCCGTATCTATTTTAGATACCGGGCTCATTGCTAATTGTCTCTTCTCCGATGAGGATATAGGGCTTATTTTACATAGTAAGCCTTAGGGTCTTAATCACTGTCTGATCTCGAGGCTCTTTTAACACTTTGAGCTTTAAGTTCTTATTGGTGGCTACTCTGGTCACAACTGCCATTATCTGATTGTGCACTCATATATGGAATGCATCTATCATAATCAATC
>JAOQMS010000005.1:37445417-37459259 GCA_027563885.1 Erythroxylum longipes | reverse complement strand
TTGAAGATTCCCTATGGACAGTTCATTCCATCAAAACCTTTCAGGCATCAACCAATGTTCTTATTTACCTAGTTTATTCTAATATCTAGATCTACAGTTTTTTGTCTGCACAACAGCTTAAGCATCTCTTTACAAGAACTCTGACTAGTTTACTGCACAAACATAGAAACATAGAGTTAATGTTTTTATTGTAGGTCCCTCACAGTGTGCCATTGTTTCTTCTTTATCATTAGTAATTCTCATACTGGTTTGTTGTCTTGTTCTACAAAGGATTCTAGGAGATGCATGCAAAATATGCATTAGCAAAATGTGCAGATTGAATTTTTAATTGCAGTATCTAGCTTTGATAGTGTATTGGTAGGTGTTTATCTCTATTAGTCTTCTTTTCGTTACCTTCTGTCATTTTGCAATTTTCTTTTGTAGGTGAAAAGATACATTGATGCCTACTCAGCCTCTTCAGTCATTAGGTTTTCTAGTGAAGATTTGTTACACATATCAGATGTTTATGATAAGGCATTAGTAATAAATTTATTGTAACATATATTCTTTATTTAGTGACAACATTATTGTAACATATAACTTTCATACTTGTGACGAAATTTGTTAGACAATATAGTCACTGATGCAAATTTCTTTTACAGCTAATGTAATTCCATTGATGAATTGATAGTTTTCTTTGTGATAATAATAAACACATTAGTGATAATACTTTTTGTAAGAACTAATTTTCATTTTTGTGACAAAATAATGTTTGACACTTTTTTGTTAAAAATATTAATGACCAAGAAGTAATGGATACTGATAAAAAAATTATTAGTGACATATTTTGTCACTATTTATAATTATTTTAGTGGCGATAATGTTGTAACAATAAAATGAAGTATTGTTACAACTTTATTCGTCACTACTTTATATTATTTGTGTCAACACATTTGTCATAAATATGTAACATTGATGTAACATATAGTGTTGTCACACATTCCATAGGTTTTAGTGTCAGCACTTTTGTCACAATATAATGAAGTATTGTCACAACTTTATTCGTCACTACTTTATATTATTTGTGTCGACAAATTTGTCATAAATAAGTACAGTTGTTGTGACCATATAGTGTTGTCACACATTTCACAGGTTTTAGTGTCGGCAATTTTGTCACAATAAAATGAAGCACTGTTACGACTTAATTTGTCACTATTTTATATTATTTGTGACCATAAATTGGTCATAAATATGTAAAGTTATTGTGACTATATAGTTTTGTCACATATTTCACAAGTTTTAGTGTCAGTATTTGTGTCACAAAAGTGTTGCATAATTGTGACCATTTTTTTAAATTCGTCACTATTTTATTAGTGACAGAGGTATTTGTGATGGGAGGTAACGACTTCAAATATTGGACACTATTAATAACAGTGACAAATATTACTGCTTTTAGTGACAACTTTTACTTTCACTATAAATACAATTTCTTGTAGTGGATGCAATAAGAGACAAAAAAAGACTGTCTTTTTTAAGACCAAAGCCTGACAAAATATCCAGATTATTTCTCTGACTCTGTTCTCTTGAAGCAGACGGTTAGAATGAGCAACGAAGCCTACCTTCTCATAAGCAACATAACAAGGGCCTCTCGCATTAAACAAAAGTGTCAATGAATTAATGAATTCATTTTTAATTATGCTACAGAAACATGTGTACATTACTGTAGCATAACTTCCACTTCTCTTCTTCATATTCACGCTAAAGAAGGTGATGGGTTTGTTCAATAATAGCAATATTTGTCAAGCAATAGGCACACATAAGCTAATACGAAAACAAACTTAGAAATCACAGGCAAGAAGCTGTAGATTCTGAGAAGACATAAAGATGATAGATTTTTTATTGATTTCTATGTGCAGAGACCTTTTAACGCAAGCGATAGAAATAAGGAAACAGAAATAAGGAGAAATAGCAGAAGAGGAGGAAGAACTATAGTCGGCGCAGTAGGGAAACTCGTTTTCGCAATATATAAAAACATGTTTTAAAAATACACGAAAACTTATTTTTTACGTTTTCAAAAACATATTGTTGTTTTTTATTTTTAATAATGAAAAATGAAAACCACTTTGACCAAATAAGTTTTCAGTGACTATTTTATTTTTTACAAAAACAACAACAAAAAAACTAAAAAAAAGGGAACCAAACACCCCCTTAACTAATAAAATGTTAGAATTCCTAATTTAGTCAGTTGCCCTCAGCATATACTAAATTTTGCGTATTATAATAAGTTGTATAAAATGAAACGTTAAATTTCATACGAAAAAAAGTGGAGCAATGTTTTCTTTGTTTCTGCTTATTATTTTTGTAGATTATATCCACGAACCAGGTAGAGTCCAACTAACATGTAGCTTCAACTATTCATTTACTTGTATAATCAAACTTTACCTATATTGGACCTGATGTCTGTCACTTTTCCAATGGTTTTATATATTAATATATTATAGTCTTTAAATTGTTAGGTTTTATGTAATTGTTATGATATAGTCTTTTTATCATAGTTGGGTTTAATTTGATAATTTTGTGTACATTGCAAACAAAATTATTATGAGATTATAATTATGAGATTCAAATTGTGTTTATCTATTATCCTTAAATTGTTTTTAGTTACTGTTCTGTTAAGATCGAACATTAATAGAATTTAAAAGAATATCACATGTTATGTTTTCTCTTATGAAGGAAGTAGTTAATCTCATTGATTGAAGTATAAAGATACTTAAACGAACATGTAGGTTTTTGTTAGAGAATAAACTAACACCATATAAGAGTTCTGTTTAGAGCATTACTTATATAACTAAAGCAAAAATTACTGAAGTGGGTTATTAAGGATAGTTCATTTTAACGTTGTTTAAATGTTGTTGGTATCAAGAGAGAAAGATGATTATGGGCTTACTCAAGTAAACTTCAAAAAGTTTATGGAGGATCCTTTTGTATTAGGAAACCAAGTTCTTTAAGTGTTTTATATAGCTGATTGTTTTTAGGAAGGTTGTCATTATGTGGAGAAGAACTACCTATGTATCTATTTGATGTACTTTTGGATGATAATGAAAATATTGAAGAAACATATTGGGGAGAACCAAATGACTATGTCAATGATATCTTTAGAAACAATGGTGATTTGAACCCTAATTGGTCTAGAGAAGATTTTCCTGTAGACACAATTGACATACCTCCAAATACCTTAAATATAGAAATAGAAAATGACGATGATAAAAATGATTTAGACTTTGATGACACTGACTGGGTTGGATGGATATTAATCAATAATTTGTTATAGAATGTCCTTATTTATTTTTCTTTCTCTATTAAAAAGATAATTTTTGCTAATGTATGCTTAAATATACTTTACAAATCTAATTATTCATATATGGTTATTAATAACAATATTCTTATTGTTATAGGTCTTCATAACGAAAAAAAGGAAAGAGCAAACATTTGCGACCAAATTTGTTACACCAAGGTCTATGGCTAACTTTTTGAGAAAGCAGCAAAAGAAGACTCATGCTTATGAACTAAAAGATTCATCTATCTTGTCACATAGAGAGGAAGAGCATTTGGAGGATAGTGAAGAACAATTTCAATTCATTAAAGAAAAGGTACATATTTTATCATTTGCTTTAGTAATATATATGTGATTATTCTACTTTTAAATTTGGTTTGCACATAGTTGCCATAGTAATAGTTATTTTTGGTCCTCCTTTTAATGTGAGTGACATTTTTTGATATTGATATAGATTAAAAAACTTATAATTTACTTTTCTTTTCATTGAGATAAGCATTGTTTATTAGATAAGACAAAAAAAGAATTAAGGTTAGGAATAAGATACGAATTACTTTTAATACTTTATTATGATTTATATGTTAATCATTTTATATAATTTTAAATGATCTTGGCTTTCAAGAAATCAAATAAGAAAAATTCATAATTATTCTATTGTGTGTAGGATCGAATCTCACCTTGATTTCGTAACAATTTGATATTAATGTTATCTCAAAATAAGAGAATTGTACATTATCATGTTTTAAGAATTCATTGGAAATTTATTATGTTGGAATACTATTATGGGATTCATAGAAATTTTGTCACTTTAATTTTAACAGAAAAATGATTTTACTTGAATATTACCCAAATACTTAATCGCTAAGAATTTATTTAGAAGATTATTTTAAACAAAAGGTAATTTACTTTTAAATTAAAATTGAATGCAAGATTTCAAATATGAGAATTCATTTTTAAAAATAATTTTATGAATGTAATTCATTAATAATAATTGTAGATTATTTTAATTCTAAATACTGTCTTACTTGCAACTAGCGACGGTGATGATAACAACTACCAATAGCAACAGTGATGACGATTATAATAGCCAACAACAATAATAGCAGAGGTTTGTGATTGGCTAATTTCTAAATTTGGTAAAGGTAGGACAAAGATTGGATGGGAAGAGAACTACAATTTTGTTTAATTTTAGTCTTTTACTTTTTAAAATTTTAAATCATTATTAAATATTTAAGAAAATTTTCCAATATATTTTTTATCTTTACTCGAAATAACATTATGGGTTAATTACTTTAAAAAACCCAAATTTTCTTCAATTTTTCAATTGTAGCCCGAACTTTAAAAGGTAGCAATAAAATACCTAAACTTTCAATTTTTTTCAATTCTAGCCCGACGTTAGTCTCACTGTTACCTTTGCTGATGTGGCACGGCCACGTGTCGATGCCCCTTCCTAAACACGTCAGCTGGTTTAGCTATAGATTGTCTTATTAGCGAAACGATGTCATTTAGCTTTGATAGTAAACGACGTCGTTTCAACTAAAATCAGACGACAAAAGTTCTGCCCCTCTTCTCTGTCTCTTCTCTTTCGTGCAACGCTAAATACTCTATAACCTAAAATCTCCCAAAGTTGGTGCTTCTTCTATCGTGCGTGATTTCGTGTGTTGGCGCTTCTTCTATCTTTGTGATTTCTTCTTCGGGTAAAAACTAAAAAAGCAGTCACCAAACTTCCTGTGGTGCCGACTAGGGTATGATTGGTCCTCTCTCTCTCGATTCTTCTTTACACTCCAATTATAGTAACTGAATGCATGATGGTCAACTTGCATTTCATCTTAGTGTTTAATGAAAAATATGATTTCTATTTGGCTTGTTCTATGCTCTAATATTTAATATTTGGTTCAACTTGTATTCCATTTGGTAAATACTGAATGCATTTTATTTGGTAATTACTAAAAATTATGGTTTTTATTTGGTAATTATTGAATGCATTCCATTTTATTTGTCTCAAATTTTTTACTGTAGTTTCTTATTTGTATGTTGTGAAGTATTATGAAAACAATTCAGGAAATTTGTAAAGGTATGTTTATGTTTCTGGTGCCTTTCCATCATTTCAATTTGTATTATCCTTGCATATGAAAATGTGGGTGTATTATTTTGGTGCAATCATACTAACCATTCATGTGCACTGTTAGTTGTTGCTTTTTCCTTCTTAGTTATTGCCTCTTTTTTTCTTCATGTAATATTTATCATTTCATATTTAGTCACAGTTTGCCTTTCCAGATGTTGGTCAATTTTAAATTTCATTATGGTGGAATGTTGGAAAGGCATGAAAATAAATATGTTAGGGCTAAGATTAAAAGAAAAAAGAATATGAGTATTGATGAACTAAGCATGCTAGTTCTAAAAGGGATTTTCGAAGATAAAGGACATAGAGTAATCTCTATGTTTTACAAATTTCCACATGAGTCTATTAGAAGCTTGATAGAGTTATGCTTAAAGCATGACAGGGACATGTTGGATATGCTGAAAAAAATTGGAAGAATTGAATTTTCATAATGTTCAAATATACTATGATCATGGTTATGAGAATCCTGCAACAGATGGTGAGGAGTCAAATTTTGATGATGAATTGGAGCAAGATGATGGGTTATTCCATGTTGAATTGGAGCAAGATGAGGACTTCATTGTCATGCAGGATAATGATTGTGGTGATGATTTAGTTAATGAGGAGTTCTTTGGAACTGATGATGAAGAATATGTTAATGCTATAACAAATGAGAGGAGGTGTGCGAAGACTTTGCAAAGTGGGTTTGAATTCGACAATGTTGTCTATGGTGTCGGTGGAAGTGAAAACAATTTCAATGAAGATGGTGATCATTCATATGATACTGGAAGAGCATAAAGAAGTTCGCATTATGCAAATAGTGATTATGATGACAATGATGATGAAATTCAATCACCAGTTCCTATTAATGATGAAGCATCGATACTAAAGAAGAAATACATTAGTTTTAATCCAAAAGTTGAAATGACAAATTTTAAGTTTGAAATTAAAAAGAAGTTCAAGGACGAGAAGCAGTTGGGGGAAGCTATAAAGAAATATGCAATTATAAATGGGTATAATATTTCAATGGCGAGATCTGGTGTACAAATGGAAGCAGTTTGTGATGCACATTGTCTTTTTTGGGTGTATGCTAATTGGATTGGAAATGAGAAAACAGTTGTTGTCAAGAGAGTCAAAAACACTCATACCTGCAGTAAAGTGCAAAGGAATAAGCAATCTATCTAGAAATGAATTGCCAATGAATTCATACACAAGTTTAGGAGGAACCCCAATTGGCCTATTAGTGAAATGATGGATGATCTTCAATCAAAATATGCACTAAAGGTCACTAAAATTCAATATTATAGGCCTACGTTTGCTTCCTATGCTTTGGGGATCAATGGAAGGTCATTATGCGAAGTTGTGGTCTTATGGACATAAGTTAATGCGAGATAACAAAGATGGAAAGTTTATTATTAAATTTGATTTTGATGAACAAGTCGGGAGGACAAGCTTCAAAAGATTTTATGTGGGTTTCAGTGCTTTAAAGCATGGTTTTCTTGGTGGATGCAGGAAGATTATTGGGTTAGATGGATGTTTTCTGAAGACTTTCCTTGGTGGTACATTATTATCTGCTATTGGTCATGACGGAAACAATCAGATGTTTCCTATATGTTGGGCTATAGTTGAGGGAGAAAACTATCAATCATAAAATTGGTTTTTGACCATTCTTATTGAAGATCTCCACATAAGTGGAATTTATAAACTTTCTTAAACGATCCGTAGAAGGTAAACTTTAAATATCCATATATCTTATGTTCATTTGTTTATGTGATCAACACTTAATTAATTTATGTAACTATTTGTTTTACAAGGTTTAGTGGAAGCATTAAAGAACTTGTTTCCAAAAGCTGAACATAGAAAATGTGCCTGTCATGTGTATGCAAACTAGTCTAGTGTTCATAAAGGGCACAAGTATAGGACTTTATTTTGGAAAGCAGTGAATTGCACAACGCAAGTTAATTTTGATGAGGTAATGGAGGAGTTGAAGAGTTTGTCAGTGAAGGCCTATGAGGATTTTAAAAGTAGGAATCAAGAGACATTTGTAAAGACTTTTGTGAGCACAAGACTGAAGTGTGAAATAGTACATAATAATATTTTAGAGACATTTAATGGATTCATTTGTGAAACTTATAGCAAAAGCTTGATCAGTATGTTAGAAGACATTTGAGTTTCTTTAATGACTTGGATACATGAAAAAAGGGATATGATGATGAAGTGCACAAATGAGATTTGTCCTAAAGTGAGGAAGAAAATAGAGGTAGCATAATGTGATGCAAAACACTGTATGCTCAGGATAAATGAAAATTTGAAATTTAAAATCAATATCTTTACACACAAGTACATTGTTAACTCGCAAACACAAACTTATCAATGTAGACTATGGGATTTAACAGAGATTCCATGTAAACATGCTATAGCTTGTATATCTTATCAGAGGGAGGATATCGATGCTTACGTAAATCAATGTTATAAGCGTGATTCTTATTTGAATACTTACCAATTTACTATAGAACCCATTAGAGGTCTTAAATTTTGGCCAAAGACTGAAAATCTTTGGCCAATATTAACTCCACTGATTAAGAAGATGCCCTGAAAGACCGAATAAGGCAAGAAAAAGGGGTCACATTGAAAAACCTCACAATCCCAACAAATTGACCAAGGTTGGAGTAGTTATGAGATGTCATCATTGCCATGAAATTGGCCAAAATATAAGAGGATGCAAAAATAAGAATCAACCTCCAAGCTAACCTAAAATTGTTAAGTTAGATATTTTAGTTACGTAAAAAATGTGTTGTTATTCATCAAGTATGTTAACTTTATTTTTATCTTCAATATGAAGAAGGCCACCAAAATCAGTATCTACTAAACCCCCTTCATCCAGTACTCGTAGCGGTCAAGTAGGTATACCGACATAATTAGTATCTACAAAATCAAATACTGCATCTTCTATATTACGAAGAGAGACAAGAATGTTTAGTTAACTTTAAGTATAAAATTTAAGTTTTTTCCTAACTTATATAACATTATAATTCCTTTTGTTTTTATAGGCACGTAGAGGATATGGAGTAACATTTGGGGAAGTTTATGAGACTAACTACTTTATAGTAAGCCATTTAAATTCATGTTTATACTACTTATATGTAATTATAAGGGAGATGATAATATTTACATAATTGGTTGCTTATACTTCAAAGATGGGTGAGGGTCAATGTCAAGTGTTACAACCTCCCAATACAAACACAACAACAACACAAGCATCCCAAAGTACATCTGCTAATACAACTCAACCTAGGAGAAGGATCAAACTAATGGCTAAAAGATCTACTACTAGGAAATTTTTATAGTTGGTGAGTATTGCTTCATTACCTAATTCAAACATATATATGTACTGATCTTGAATCATTAGACAAATACTACATCTTGTTATATAGTCTTGCTTCAGTCATGGCTAGTTTAATGTATTTACTGATTTTTTTGGACCTCAGTGTTATGGAAGTAAGTTGTTGAATGATTATGGTCTAGTTTTTATATGACATTTGGATGAAAAGTTTTTCTTGCTCTTTTCATTTGTATGGTTTTGGTGAAACAAGTACTAGTTCCTTTGTTTGTGTGTGTGTGTGATCTTGATGACATCTCTTTTAAGCTAAATCAAACTTATAAATTTCTGCTAGTTATTGATTATGTAAGGATGGTGTGAGTGATCAAGCACTGCAGAACTCCCTAGATTAAGCCTTTGGAGTTGGAGCTGATTGCACACTGATCTATCTGAGAAAGTTGGAAGACAAAGGCATAGTTTTGAATTTGAAGCTTTAGAAGTTTGTAGAATAATGTCAGTGTCTGTAACCTATTTATTTTCTTGTTTGATCTTACTCTGTAATTTACTCTTCAAAAATGATATTGACTTTTTTTTAAATTTGGATATTTACTGTTGTAGATTCTAGACGAAAATTCTATCTAAAAATTTGTTTGCTTTTGTAACCATAGTTATCGAAAGCTTTTTCACAATTTAGTTTGGTTTATTCTGAACTTATTAAATTAATTATGCAACATAACATAACAAAATGAACATATAACCATCCTATAATAGTTACTAAATATAAAATATTTATCTTCATAAAAATAATATTTTATTGTCAAATACCTTAAAACCAAGAAGTCCATTTATAAGTAGTTGAGTTTGTAGGAATAATTTCACTTTCAAAAGATTAGATTCTTTATTACCAAATTATCCATAATTCTATACCAACCTAATCAAATTAAATTAACAAAAAGGAAAGCGAATGTGCTTCAAATAATGCATGTTCCTTTGTCTTTCTCTTCCATCATTCTTCTTCAAATTTAATCCATAGCTTATTGCGACTTTTGTATACAATATTCTTAAGTTGGAATAAGTATCCTTTAACCTTATAAAAAAATTTGGAGCATATAAAAACAGTACCAAGAAAAGATGTTATTTGCAATCAAATATGCTCTTGATCCTAAAGCAACATGTTATTCAATGGAAAATATTAAACATCAAAAGGCTTATTGTTGCTCAAGTTCAATATTGGTGAAAGGGATTGGAATGTAATTCTCCAATTTGGTATATGCTAGCTTTAGCATGCAACCGAAACGAAACAAAAATTTAAAATTAAAATTAGTATAAACTCTACATTTTGGCCTCTCCTTCTCTATTGATGGTGACTTAAACACATATTCTCACAGTAAGGTCAATCTCACAGTAAAGTCATGGTTAAAAGAGAAAATTGCAGTTACTTTTACAATGTAAAACCTTATAATAATTGTAGTTTTCTTAACAATATGAAAAACTTACAACTGAATATTAGAGTGGTAGATGATTGAATAAAAGATAAAAAGAGTCAAAATATATATAATAGTTACATCTGCTCTTCTAACTATTACAATGTCTCCATTTTTTTTCTACCTACATCCGACGACCAAGCTATGAAATCTCACGGGATCTACAAAATAAAGATATAAACACAAATATTAGAATTATGACAATTTTGCATTATGCACATAAATTTTTACACATACTTACTTTTTGCAAACAACAATATATCTTCCAAACAAAACTCTTACCCTAACGAACAGAATTTGTTTGACATATTTTACCACAAAAATAAAATTTCATCTCTTTCACAAATACCAAGTAACTACAAGAGACCTCCAATTTGAATATTTATTAACATTAATTTATATTATTGCCATTGCTACAAACAATAATTGAATTACTTACTTTCGTATTAACGCATTTATAAAAATGTTGACCAACGTTAGGCTTAGCATTTGAAATCCGTAACTTCATCAAGGCTTTACAATTGGGGAAATTAATATTCAACATCTGTATTATATATAGAATTATCAATATTAATTATATTTGAATCCAATTAAATTATCACGTATAACAAATAATATATATTACAGTTATTTTACAGTTGAGCATAATACTTTCTCTTCACAAAATTAAGAATATATCCTTCTAGCTTCTACTACACTATCAAAAGAACATAAATAACACCCTTGAATCCATTAACAACACCTTGATACTCTTCGCGTGTGAAATATATACTAGGTGCATGCCCAACGAAAGCTACATATACTTTATTTCTACCCATAAATAGTTATCCTGTTACAATATCATCATAAAAATATTTAATTACTACCTTAAATGCAACACTACTATGATTTGTTTTCATAAATTCACCCAACAAAGAATTAAATTTCCAAAATGTTAGCATAATATGCCCAATATTAACATTTTAGCTAAACTACCATTGCATTTACAAAATGAAAGAAAGGAAGCTTCTTCCCTGCAAATCAGGATGAAGTATCAAATAATTGAATATTTAGGCTATGGACTATGTAATGTCATATTTTTTAGTAATTACCAAAATGTATATATTCTGCATACAACAGAAAACAAAGTATGAATCGACTATCTCGCATTTAGTGTAGCTGATTTTTTTATTTGACTTACTTTTCATACTAAAAACTCAACGTGCCTTAGTTATTCAAGGTTTTTTCTCTTCAATTTGCTATGTACACGTACAAGTCAATCCTCCTTTTCAATAACAAGCAAATCGTACCCTACCACAATCCAATTTGAAACCCTAACACCTTAGCATAATACAAGTCAATTTTCTGGAAGCACAAATCCAATTTGAAACGCTATTACAACAAATTGGATTTGTGCTTATAGAATCTTAGCATAATACAAATTCAATTTTCTAGAAGCACAAGTCATTTGCGGACAAGATGAAATGCAAGTCGACTATTATGTATTTAGTTACTCTAGTTGGAGTGGAAAGAAGATAGAGAGAGAGATGACCAATCATGTCCTAGTCGGCGCCATAGGTAGTCCGGCGACTGCTTCTTCAGTTTTTACCCGACGAAGAAATCACAGAGATAGAAAAAGAGCCAACGCACGAAATCACGCCTGATAGAAGAAACACCAACACACAATAGAAGAAGCACCAACTTTGGGGGATTTGGAGGATTTTACGTTACAGAGTACATAGCGTTGCGCGATAGAGAAGAGAGGCATAAGTTTTGTCATGTAATTTTAGTTGAAACGATGTCATTTTACTATCAAAGTTAAATGACGTTTTGCTAATCAGACAATCTACACCTAAACCAGCTAATGTACCTAATTAGGAAGGGCATTGACACATGGTGGTGCCACGTCAGCAAAGATAATGGTGAGACTAACGTCGAGCGAGAATTGAAAAAAATTAAAAGTTTGGGCATTTTATTGCTACTTTTTAATGTTCAGGTTATAATTAAAAATTTGAAGAAAAATTGGGCTTTTTTAAGTAATTAACGCTAGAATTATTAGTTTTCATACTATTTTTATTAATCAATACGATATGATATCCAACTTCTTTTCCTAAGGCCAAACAAAACCAGCAATGTTATATACAAGAATTTTCCAAGTAACCATAACCTACAATACAGGAAAATTGTAGTAAATTAGTTGATTTAAAGTAGGATTAGGAGTCATCACTTTTTGTTAGTTGAACAGGTAAGGAGTAATATTCATTTTATTAAATGTATAATACAATCAAAATGACATAAATATAGGACAAAACACATTCCTTCTTGGAAAATAGGAAATGCCAAGTCCTAAGTAGTTAGATGTATGGCTGACGTCTTAGCTGCACCATGATAATTTCACCAAAGCACAACAAGGAGTCTTTAATTCTTTATCTTTACATTGTATCCTTTTCAGGTAAATGAAACAGATTATTTTTATAGTTTAATTTATTTTTAAGTGAAAAATAAAAAGGGAATTTATATTAGAAATCTTTCTGATTATATTAATGAAAATTGTAACTGCTGCTCAGATTATGTTTAAAATAATAATATAATATATTGATTAAAATAATTTTAAAGAATAAAAAGTTTTTTTCCAAATAATTTTTAAAAAATAAATGAAATCACTTTCAGAAGTTTGCATCTCTACCTATAGTTCTCCGTTTAGTCAATTGTCTCCGATCGTGCATGTCAACAACCAAAATTGAAGTGAATGAATGGGTGGGTGTATCGGACATGCTAGACTCTTTTATGGATGGATGGTATGAATGTCTGAACTGGATACTTCGGGTAAAAGAAGAGCGAAAACGACTTGTTGAAGAGTTATGGGTGGCACTGGCACGGCGTTCTGTTCTGTTGCTGTATGGTGTAAATATCTCGCAATTCACCGGCTTATAAATGCCCATTTTTTTAACTCTTGATTTGTTTCTTTAGTTTTGGAACGCGATCCATTCTGAATTTGTGCACTTTTAACTTTCTTTTTCTCAAATTCTTTTGATTTTGATAGATCCCATCTTGAATTTGTGTGCAGTATGATAGTTGAATTCTAACTATCATAATACTTATGTAATTACACACATTAATTGAAGGGTGTGGTTGTGGAAACGATAATATGAATACATTGAATATGCACAAATTTTATTAGAGGCTCTCCAATTTCAGTTTGGCTAGATTTTGATTCTTTTCAAAAGGTTCAGAGAGTTAAATTTTCATTGCTATAGTCATGCAGCTAAAATTCCCAACATTTTTCTTAGTTTTAATACAAATGGGACTTTTAAGTTTATGAAAAGTAAGGGTGTGCTTGTTTAGTGGGTATGGAAAAAGAGGAATGGGTATGGAATGAAAGATTGAGTTTGGTAAGGGGATATAATTATAGGGTTATTATTTTGATTACCCACTTTTGGGTAATACTTCATTCCTCTCCTAATCTAGAGGAATGGGTATCATTATTATAGAGGAATGGGTTAATAAATTACATTATAATTAATTAAAATATTATTAATTAATTAAAATATTATTAATAATTAATTAAATACAATATAATTAATTAAAATATAATTATTCATTAATTAAAATATTGTAATTAATTAATTAATTAACTACAATATAA
>JAOQMS010000005.1:37426108-37440224 GCA_027563885.1 Erythroxylum longipes | reverse complement strand
TTTTTAAAGGAAAACTCTTCATTTTAAATGAACCGGCCGGTTTTTTCTTTCACCGGTTCAGCGGTTTTTACCGGTCCAACCGTAAAATGAACGGATCAATCACTCACAAAAAATAAGGGCTAAACCAGATCGTTTCATGCTCCAGTTCACCGGTTCACCTATCCAACTGGCCGGTTCGGTCCGGTTTTCAAAATACTGGTATTGAACACACAGACAAATTAATTGGCAATGTACCGTCTTCCAGATAGCAAACCGTATACTATGGACCATCTGGAGAATATGACCCTTTTAAGCCTTACTAGTCAATTGTGGGTCGAGGATTTGGCACAAAAAACAAATATAGTTAATAGTTTCATTTCACTCACCATAAAAAGAACTGTCCACTTCACAAAATTTATAAATGAAACATGTTTTCTTTTGGGTAAATTATAAAAAATCTCAAACTTTACTCAATTTTGTAATACTAGTCTAAAATTTAAAAAGTAGCGCTAAAATATTTGAACTCTTAACTTGCGAGAATAATCTAACGTTAAATTATCTGTTAACATCGCTGACATGACATATCACATCAAATTAATGGCTTCACCACTTGTTCAAATTTTTCCCATGTAATCATTTTTATAATTTAATAAATTTAGAAAAAGAAAATTTCTAGTGGACACTTCATTTACTCTTCTCTCTTCTCCGTCAACATTCTTCTGAGCCCAACTCCAATCGCCATAGTCCTTCGTCATGATAAAGTAAAGCAACAAGATCAGCTACAAACTCATCAAACCCAATAGTTGTATTTTAGTAAATCTTCCTCACTTAGCTCCAATCAAAAGTTCAGAGGTGAAGTCAACCCTTGTCTGCTGCTAACCCATTTATCAACTTGTGAGATATGTTCTACAATTAACAAAATTAGAACCAGCAGATACATACACAGTTGCAGAGGCAGAAGCAGATGCATAATGCTCCTCTTTTACCTTTCTTTCCCCATTCAACTTTGTTAGATATAGATACAAAGGCATTTACTAGGATTTTTGCATTGGTTTGAACTGTCGAGATGTCTTCTTGGGTTGACTGTGAATTGTTTGTGTTTTCCTCCATATGGAGATGAGTTGGCTGCTCTTGGTAAGGATCTTTAAACTGGGCTGGAACCTGATATTGATAATAGTGAAAAAGAAAAAATACTATTAGATTTCCACTATTATAAAAAGAATCTTAGTTGTACCAAAATGAAGACAGAACAACATAGAAATTACCTCTCTACCCTTCCAAGGACAACCTCTTTTGTTGTGTCCTTTTTTATGGCAGTCGCTGCATGTGATGATCATGCCCCTCCTAAACATATGATCAGCAATTTCTTTTTATTACCTTTTGTAGTCTTTTGAGGCTCATCAACACCCTTTTTCTAGCTGTTTTGGGCCTACCAGGCTCTTGTTTAAATTTTAGTGGCCTAATAATTTTTTCATTGCTAATGGGTCAGTCCTTCATACTAGGCATTGGTTAAATAGCCTTCTCATATGCTTTGACATATTGACTCTTCTATAACCAACTTGAAGTGTACTCTTCAATATTAATTCTCTTGTCTCTAACAGCATATATGGTGTTGGGCTCTGTTTCCGGAGTCCAACTCCTACTTGCTCTGATACCACAAATGTTAAACCCCGTTTTCGGAATCTAACTATCCATATATAAATCATAATTTTCCAGTCGAATTTATTGAACTTGTCCAACATATGGCATGTGCACTAGGAATGCCAGAGGGGGTATATCTCCTACAAGAGCAAATTTTATCTTAAAGCCCACATATTTGTCCTTACTATCATCAATCTCATACCCTCCTTTTCCATTATGATGTACTAAGCAATGTTGAGCAATGTTGGCATTCTTATCAATAGCTTCCCATATTCTTGGCCCCAAATTTCCTTTCCATTTTGTAACCTCTTTTCGTTTCCTCACTATTCTTTTTATCATTTCTCTTCTAATGTGTTCAAACAACCCTAAAATTGACAACTTTCTTGCATCAAGTAGAGTCTCATTGAATGCCTCAGATAAGTTTTTGTCAACCAACTCAATCATAAAGTCTTCCCTGTGGAATGCCCTACACCATTGAACCAGTGCATAGCTCTCAATATCTTCTGCAGCCCTTTCCTTCTTGGCTTTTAATTTTCTTCAAACTCCCTTACTGTAAAGGATTTTGCAATCTTCCAAAAGTGGTCCTTCGTCTCTTCCCCTTTATATCCTCTACCTTGCCAATTCACATAAACATGTTTAGCATAAAATCTGGGCTTAGCATCTGGATACAAATCTGCAATGGCTCTATCAAGTCCCTGCAAGGAAAAACATAATCATTTCAGTAGCAAAATCAGTAACATTTAAGGGGGTGTTTGTTTTCATTTTTTCCCCGTTTCTTGTTATGGTTTTTTTAAAAAAATGAAACTTCATCTTAAAACATGTTTGGTTCGTTATTGATTTATTCTGCTGTTTTTAAAAATAAAAAAAACAAGATTCGTTTCACAGAAATAGAAAAAATATGTTTCCATGATATTTCACAAGAGGTTTTTGTGTCATCTACAACATTTTCTCTGCGCCGAATTCATCTTCTGCACTTTATTCCTTCTTTGTCTTTGAGAATGAAGGGTGTTCCTTTGAAACCAAATAACTTCACCTTGCATAAAAGCCCTCTTCTGTTATGACACGGACCAAGTTCTTTTTGTCATATTTCATAAACTAGACGTCTCTCTCTTTTGATGACAGTCGTTACAAGGAAAGAAAGAAGAAGAAACTCTCGATAACTTTCTTTTTCACACTAAAGCATATTATCAACAACATTTCACTTTTGGCCATCTAACACCATACAATACAAGCGCACTGTAGATTTTATTCCTCTTTATATCTATTATAATTTCCATTTTCAACACTTTGTAAGTGAAAGTGCTAAAAGATAAAGAGACATAAGCTTTGGACCTTCCATGGCCGATGCAGCCATTAAGCACTTCTCCACCAATGGAAGAGCCTTCCTTCCAGACCTTAAGACCCTTCCTTCTCTTCTTAAAACAAGAAGATCACTAGCTTGTGTATATGGGTTCATGTTCGCTTTTGTTGCTTTCACTGCTTTCTTAACTTTTAACCCTTCCTTGAACTGGTCTTCTCCTTTGTTCGTCAATATCTTTAGCATTACTAATTCTTCTTCCTCCTCCTCCTCCTCCTCCTCCACCACCGCCACCACCTCTGATTCTTATGGATCTCATTTTTTACCTGTTTTCTCTTACTTCTTTCCTAATAACAACATCGCTACCTCATCTTCACAGCAACCCCATGCCTTATCTTCTGAAAACAGCACCCACAGATCTAATAACACCCCATCTGAGCCTGTTCTTACACATAAAGCTGTACCCAGTGTAAAGAATAAAACAAAGAGTGCAGAGAATTTTGCTGAATCTGCAGTTTTGCACAAAAATAGCATTAGTTCTCCAAATGTGAATAAAGAACTAGCCAACAGTAATAACCAAACACAAACAAAGCAGAGTTCCGAGAAAGGCGAAACTTTGAAGCGGAATCAGACTGCAACTAGAGCGCCGAGGGTTTCGGTAGCATTAAACCAAAGCGCGAATTCACCTGCAAAGTCTGGTCCTTTGGGAAAAGACAATTTAGGGAAGGTAGATAAAGGGGTGGCACAGGAGAGATTGAAAGAAAATTACACAGCTTCGTTGTCGAAGAAACAGAGTAATGAGACTAAGCAAACTAATGGAGTAAACTCGCAGGTGCCAGAGAAGCGGAAAATAGAGACTTGGATGCAGAATTTAGCGAACTGTAATTTGTTTGACGGAGAATGGGTGATGGATGATTCTTATCCACTTTACAAACCTGGGTCCTGTTCATTGATTGATGAGCAATTCAATTGTATTCGGAACGGTAGGCCCGATAAAGACTACCAGAATTATAAGTGGAAGCCCTACGGTTGCAATCTGCCAAGGTATACGTTGAAGTCGTCCCTCTTGATTGTCTTGGTGTTTCTTTTTTCTTTTTTTCAATTGTATGAGCAGTAGTAGCAATTATAGTTGATGTACTCCTAAAGTTGTAGCTTTGATCTACTTCAGTCAGATTGACATTTTGCTATTGTCAAAATTGGTTTTGGCACTGAATTTTATGCTTTATTTGTTGGAAGTTTGATGCTATATATTTCGGATTGTTTCTAGTGATACTTGTATGGCTTGTTCTTGCAAGTTTAGTTGATTTACTTCTTACTTGCCATAAAGTCTCATGAATTTTATTCTCATTTGCTGAGCCTAGCTTCAATTAATTGATTTGTGTAGGTTGAATGCTGTTCATATGTTAGACTTGTTAAAAGGAAAGCGTCTGGTTTTTGTGGGTGATTCCTTGAACAGAAATATGTGGGAATCTTTGGTCTGCATTCTGAAAGGCGCGGTTAAGGATCAGAAAAAGGTTTATGAAGCCAATGGGAGGAATTACTTTCGAGGGGAAGCTTCATATTCTTTCGTATTCAAAGTATGCTGTTTAACTTTGATGTAGATATTCCCTATATTGGATCCTGTTTCGTGTGAAATGAGCTAATTTTGTGAATTTCATCTTGTGGATGATGTGTAGGATTATGACTTCACTATAGAATTTTTTGTATCTCCTTTCTTAGTTCAAGAATGGGAGATGCTGGACAAGAATGGAACGAAGAAGGAGACACTTCGGCTGGATTTAGTAGGAAGGTTTTCTGAACAGTATAGAAATGCGGATATCATTATCTTTAACACAGGGCATTGGTGGACTCATGACAAAACTTCCTTAGGGTGAATTCTTAGTTTGAAGTTTGAAAATTCTTGTTGAGGTTGTAGTTCTATAATTGGGATCTAAGCAGTTAATCCTTATTTTCAGGAAAGATTACTACCAAGAAGGGAGTCATGTGTATAAAGAGTTGAATGTTCTGGAGGCATTTAGAAAAGCTTTGACTACATGGGCCAGATGGATAGATGCCAATATAAATCCAATGAAGTCTCTGGTCTTGTTTAGAGGATATTCGGAGTCCCATTTCAGGTATGATTTAAAGATAGTGGGTTGGTGATAGCTTCTCCTTTTTAATGGCATTGGTTTTCTAAGAATGTAATTTCTACAAAAGCTGTTTTCTTGCTCAAAAATCAAAATATTAGTTGTTCAATGACAGCAAGGTGATGATTTCGTTTTTTTACGTGGACACGGAGGAACCGTTTCTTGTTTTTCCTCTGTGCTTAATCCATATTTTAGCATCGTTAGATGTTTTTGTTTAACATAAAAGATGTGTTGCGTTGTCTTGGTGTAGCGGAGGACAATGGAACTCCGGTGGGGCATGTGATAGCGAGGTTAGGCCTATCAAGAATGTGACATACCTAAGGGAATATGAACCCAAGATGATAGTGCTGGAGAAAGTATTGAGAGGGATGAAAACTCATGTCACATACTTAAATGTAACTCGAATGACAGATTACAGGAAGGATGGGCATCCTTCCATTTATAGGAAACAGAACTTATCGAAGGAGGAAAGGAGATCACCTCTGCTTTACCAAGACTGCAGTCATTGGTGTCTTCCTGGCGTGCCAGACACATGGAATGAGATTCTTTATGCTCAACTCTTGATAAATGAAAATCGAAAGAGACATAGGTAGATGGACATTATGCAACCTATAGGAGGCTGGGATGAAATGCGCCAGAAACAAATGTTTTTTTCTTTTTCTTCATAAACAAGCAAGAGTAGTTTCCATGCTATATACCATAGCCTTTGTGTATAGTTATGAAAGAGCAGAAACAAGAAAAAAGAATAACCATCCACGTCTATTTGTTACATTACATTCTTTTCAGTTAAACCTCAAATTTAGTGTTTTTGAGGATTGTAAATCTTGAATAAAAGTGTTGGATGTTAATATATAATATATCTACAAAGAGATGCTACTGTTAGATGGATGAGTAATTGATTGGTTATTCGTATAATAGCTCAAGTTAAATGTTAATTGTTTCGGACACGAAAGGTCGGCGTGTATTACTTTTAATGGCATCGTTTTATTACTGTGCTTTAGAAGAAGGGATCAACTGGTTGTTAATGTCAGCAGGCAAAGCTTAAGCAAGCCACTGATCCTTTGGATCTCCTTGAGCTTTTCCTATAGTTATATGGCTACAAAGCCATATGAACTAATGTTGAATATTATTCATTCTATAGTATACAACCATAAAGCCCAAGATACAACAAATACCAACTGTTGTTGCGATGTCACCTAATCTCGAGTTTCTTTCTTTTAACCATATTTTCATCATGCATTGAACAAGAGAATGAAATTTGAACCAAAAATATTCCATTACTATCCTAAACAAACTACTTTAACCTTGGGAAACAATGTACACAAGCAAATCATGTTAGGTTAGTTCTCTCCTAACTATTAGGCCCGAGCCCAATTTTTAGTGTGTTATTAGACACATCATGTGGGTATCTAATTACCCTAATTGTTGCTGGAAAATGTGTGTGGCTATTTTTGAAAGAGAAGAGGTGTGGGGCATTTTTTTTCGTGTGGCTTTTTCAGCATTGCGCAATTTTCATCAAGCGAGCGATCGGATGGCCAAACGATGTCCGTTTGAGCAGAAATTTTAACCAGAGACTCCTCACACATAGTTCTTCAAAGTGAAAGGTCAATTTTTCAATCAGAGGTCTACAGAATTTTAGAAAAATCCATGAACAAGCTCTATTTTTCTGGTGACGTTTTTTAACTTTCCTTTGTGTTTTTCATCTTTTTGATGAGTTCGGGTCTTTGTGAGTGATCCCTTTGTGCATTGGAAGAGTTGTATATGTGTGCTCAGAGTCTGTGACTTGTGAGACTACTTTGTACCTATGATTTTGTGATAGTGAACCTTTTACCGTCTCGTGGGTTTTTTTTTTTACTCTCTCACATTAAGGGGGTTTTTCCTACGTTAAATTTGGCGTTCTTGTTGATTGATTCATTTTACAAATTTTATTACTATTTTGCTGCTATTTTTGTGGTTGGAGTGCTTCCGTTTGTTGCTTCTAGGTTGGAAGTTTGTTGTTTCTGCTGCGTAATTTTATCAGACTGGTATCAGAGCTAATTTGTGGAATTTTTTGTGGTAAAAAATGGAAGCTAATACCAGTAGAATGATAACTTTGAATGGTCCTAATTATAATGTTTGGAAGGCCAAAATGGAAGATCTGCTTTATGTTAAAAATTTTCATCAACCAATGTTTGCTACCGAGAACCCTAATGACAAAACTGATGATGAATGGAATTTGATGCACAGACAGGTTTGCAGATATATTAGGCAGTGGGTAGATGATAATGTGTTAAACCATATTATTGGGGAGACATATGGTCGAAGCTTGAGGAGTTGATGCTCGGAAAACTGGGAATAATAAAATGTTTTTGATAAAGCAATTATTAGCCTTGAAGTATGTTGATGGAACACCAATGACGGATCACTTGAATAATTTTCAGGGAATTATGAATTAGCTGTTTGGTATGGGTATTAGATTTGATGAAGAAGTTCAAGGGTTGTTACTTCTTGGCTCTTTACCAAAAATATGGGAAGTTCTAAGAATATCATTGTCTAATTCTGCTCCTGATGCTGTGATCTCTATGGATCTTGCCAAGAGTAGTGTTTTGGATGAAGAGATGTGGAGAAAGTCACAGGGCACATCATCTTCACATGTAGATGTTTTAGTTTCTGATTCTAGGGGGAGAAGCAAGAGTCGGGGTCCCTAAAATAAAGAACAGAGTAGAAACAAGTCTAGAGACAGATATAAAAATTTTGAATGTAACCATTGTGGTCAAAAAGGACATATAAAGAAATTTTATTGGGAACTAAAAAAGGAGAATAACAAGGCTAATAAAGGAAAGAACAAAATGAAAGATGATAGTGATGATGAAGACCGAGTTAATGCTACTACTGATGATTTCCTTATTGTTGCAGAGTATGATTTTGTGAATCTTGCTGATAGTGCTACCAGTTGGGTAGTTGATAGTAGTGCTTCCGTTCATGTTACATCCAGGAGGGATTTATTTACTTCTTACACTCCTGGTGATTTTGGTGATGTGAGAATGGATCATGAAGGCGTAGCCAAATGTGTCGACATTGGACAGGTTTGCTTGGAGACCTCGAATGGTTCAAAATTAATTCTCAACCGTGTTAAACATGTTCCAGGTATTCGATTGAATTTGCTCTCTGTTGGTAAGTTGTGTGATGAAAACTATGATAGTTTGTTTTCTCGTGATTGTTGGAAGCTTACCAAGGGTTCCATGGTTGTGGCTAGAGGAACTAAACACTCTACACTTTTATTGACTCAAGCTAAGGTTACTAAAGATGTTGCTAATGCAATTGAGTCCGATGATGGAACCAAGTTATGGCATAAGAGGTTGTGTCATATGAGTGAGAAAAGGATGAATGTGTTAGGCAAGAAAAATGTTTTGTCTGGTTTTAAGGATGGACACTTGCAAAAATGTACTCACTGTCTTGCTGGGAAACAAAACAGAGTTTCTTTCAAGAGTCACCCACCTTTAAGAAAGCCAAAGATACTTGATTTAGTGCATTATGATGTGTGTGGTCCTATAAAGACTAGAACACTTGGTGGGTCTATTTATTTTGTAACTTTTATTGATGATCATTCTAGAAAAATGTGGGTTTACACATCGAAGACCAAAGACCAAGTTTTAGATGTGTTCAAGAAATTTCAGGCTTCAGTTGAAAGAGAAATTGGGAAGAAGCTAAAATGTATTCGCACCGAAAATGGTGGTGAGTATCTAGGGCCATTTGATGCTTATTGTAAAGAGCATGGAATCAGACATCAGAAAACTCCTCCAAAGACTCCTCAATTGAATGGTTTGGCTGAAAGAATGAACAGGACCTTGGTTGAAAGAATAAGGTGCTTACTATCACAGGCTGGATTACCAAAATCCTTTTGGGGTGAAGCTTTGAGCACAATTGTTTATGTCTTAAATAGATCACCATGTGTCCCTTTATGGTTTGAAGTTCCAGAAAAAGTGTGGTCAAGTAAAGATGTTTCTTATGATTACTTGAGGGTCTTTAGGTGCAAAGCCTTTGTTCACATTCCAAAAGATGAGAGATCTAAGCTTGATGTCAAAACAAGGTAGTGTATCTTTGTTGGCTATGGCATGGATGAATTTAGCTATAAGTTTTATGATCCTATTGGAAAGAAGATGATCCGAAGTAGAGATGTTGTATTTGTTGAAGATGAAACATTAAAAGATGTTAATAATGAAGAAAAACTAGTGGTTCAATCCGGTGATAGTTTCTCTAATTTGGATATTGTTCCTTCTACTGCTAGAGTGGAATATGATAGAGTTGAAGCTCAAAGTGATCAACATGATATAGGTACAGATGATGATGAAATAGTTGATGATGGAGTTGCTGATGATGTTCATAGTGAACCAACATTGGAAATTCCTGCACATGCACTTAGAAGGTCTACAAAAGATAGGAGACCTCTTCGAGGTATTCCCCACATGAATATGTCTTGTTGACAGATGGGGGAGAACCTGAATGTTTTGAAGAGGCTATGGAAGATGAATATAAAGCTCAGTGGATTAAAGCCATGCGAGAGGAGATGAAGTCCTTGCATGATAATGATACCTATGAGTTGGTAAAATTGCCTGAGGGTATAAGAGCTTTGAAGAATAAGTGGGTGTTCAGGATAAAAAATGAAGAACATAATTCTTAGCCTCATTATAAAGCAATGTTAGTTGTGAAGGGATTCAGTCAGAGAAAAGGTGTTGATTTTGAGGAGATTTTCTCTCCTGTTATGAAGATGTCCTCCATTCGAGTAGTGCTTAGTTTAGCAGCTTCTCTTAATTTAGAGATTGAACAAATAGATGTGAAGACAGCTTTCCTTCATGGTGACTTGGATAAAGAAATCTACATGGAGCAACCAGAGGGTTTTATTGCTAAAGGAAAGGAAAATTATGTGTGCAAACTTAAGAAAAGTCTTTATAGGTTAAAACAGGCTCCTAGACAGTGGTATAAGAAATTTGAATAGGTTATGGGGGAGCACGGTTACTATAAGACTGCTTCAGATCATTACGTATTTGTGCAAAATTTCTCTGGTGATGATTTTATCATTCTTTTGCTTTATGTAGATGATATTTTGATTATTGGCAGGAATGCCTCTAGGATTGATGTGTTGAAGAAACAGTTGAGCAAGTTCTTTTCCATAAAAGATTTAGGTCATGCTAAACATATTTTGGGCATGACGATCACTCGATATAGAGATTCCAGGAAGCTTTATTTGTCACAAGAGAAGTACATAAAGAAGGTGCTTCAAAGGTTTAGCTTGGATTGTACTAGGCTTGTTGGTAGTCCTCTTTCTCCTCATTTTAAGTTGAGTGTCAAGCAGTGTCCTATCACTGATGAGGAGAAGCAGGAAATGGAGAGAGTTCCCTATGCCTCTACTGTTGGAAGCTTGATGTATGTCATGGTATGCACTGGACCATATATTGCTCATGCTGTTGGTACGGTGAGTTGTTTTCTCTCTAATCCAGGTAAAGAGCATTGAAATGCTGTGAAATGGGTTATGAGATATCTTAGAGGTACAACTAATTTGTGTCTTACCTTTGGTGGTGAAAAACCTGTGTTAGTTGGTTTTACTAATGCAGATATGGCGGGAGATGTTGATTCTCGCAAATCTACGTCAAGTTATTTGGTCAAATTTGCAAGAGGGTCTATATCATGGCAGTCAAGATTACATAAATGTGTTGCTCTTTCTACCACAGAGGCAGAGTTTATTGCAGCAATTGAAGCTTGCAAGGAGTTATTGTGGATGAAGAATTTTCTCCATGAGCTTGGTTTTGAGCAAGACCATTATGTGTTGTTTTGTGACAGTCAGAGTGTTATTCATCTTGGTAAGAATTCTACTTTTCATGCACGGTCTAAACATATTGATTTTATGTATCATTGGATAAGATTTGTGCTGAACTCCAAATTGTTGGAATTGGAAAAAATCCACACAGATGATAATGGTGCTGATATGATGACAAAGGCACTGCCAATAGAGAAGCTTGAAGATTGTTGTTTGATCGCCAGATTGGCGAGGGCCTCCTCCTAGTCGAGAAGGGCGAGATTTGTTGGGTTGGTTCTCTCCTAACATGAGGCCCAAGCCCAATTTTTAGTGTGTCATTAGACACATCATGTGGGTATCTAATTACCCTAATTATTGCTAAAAGATGTGTGGCTATTTTTGAAAGAGAAGAGATGTGGGGCGTTTTTTTCGTGTTGCTTTTTCAGCACTGTGCAGTTTTCATCAAGCGAGCGATCAGATGGTCAAACGATGTCTGTTTGAGCTGAAATTTTAACCAGAGACTCCTTACACATAGTTCTTCAAAGTAAACGGTCAGTTTTTCAATCAGAGGTCTACAAAATTTTAGAAAAATCCATGAACAGGCTCTATTTTTCTGGTGATGTTTTTCAACTTTCCTTTGTGTTTTTCATCTTTTTGATGAGTTTGGGTCCTTATGAGTGATCCCTTTGTGCATTGGAATATATGTGTGCTTTGAGTCTGTGACTTGTGAGACTACTTTATACCTTTGATTTTGTGATAGTGAAGCTTTTACCGTCCCGTGGGTTTTTTTTTACTCTCTCATATTGAGGGGCCTTTTTCCGCGTTAAATTTGGCGTTCTTATTGATTGATTCATTCTACAAATTTTACTACTATTTTGCTACTGTTTTTGTAGTTGGAGTGCTTCTGTTTGTTGTTCCTAAGTTGAAAGTTTGTTATTTCCGCTGTGTAATTTTATCAGAAATAATTAGGACCAGTAAAAGTTACCATTCTACTGGTAACAACCAAGAGTAGTTTCCATACTCTATACCATAGCATTTGTGTATAGTTATGAAAGAGCAAAAACAAGAAAAAAGAATGACCATCCACAACATCTATTTGTTACATTACATTCTTTTCAGTTCAACCTCAAATTTAGTGTTCTTAAGGGTTGTAAATCTTGAATAAAAGTGTTGGATGTTAATATATAATATATCTACAAAGAGATGCTACTGTTTGATGGATGAGTAATTGATTGGTTATTCGTATAATAGCTCAAGTTAAATGTTAATTGTTTTGGACACGAAAGGTCGGCGTGTATTACTTTTAATGGCATCGTTTTATTACTGTGCTTTAGAAGAAGGGATCAACTGGTTGTTAATGTCAGCAGGCAAAGCTTAAGCAAGCCACTGATCCTTTGGATCTCCTTAAACTTTTCCTATTGTTATATGGCTACAAAGCCATCTGAACTAATGTTGAATATTATTCATTCTATAGTATACAACCATAAAGCCCAAGATACGACATACCAACTGTTGTTGGGATGTCACCTAATCTCGAGTTACTTTCTGTTAACCATTTTTTTTAAATGAAAAGGAAAGAAAAACTAAACACATTACATGACTAATCTAGGGAAACGAACCCCAAATATATCTTCTAACAGGAGTGAGAGGCACCCTATAGGTGCAGTATCAAAAGTGGTGATTCCAAGTTCAAAATGAGTAGTTGCAGCAAGCCAGTCAGCACACCGGTTGCCCTCCCTGTGTATATGACAAGGTATAACTACCCAGTTCCGAGTAAACAGCTCGTTGATACCCATGACTAGGGGATTATGAGACATTGTCCTTTTAGTCGAGGAGTACAGGAGATTAGTTGTAGCATCATGTCCCCATACTGAGGGTTATAACCTTGATTTCAATAATGAGGAGAATGGCAATGAGAGAGTTAGAGGAAAAATTTGCATTTCATGCTCAGCGGAAAGGTCAGCATACATGCATGTGAATTTGAGTCTTTACACACATGAAAATAATTGTATATGCACTCATTGACATTTCAGGTATAGCGAATAGTAATAGCATAGATTGAGAATTGTGGTTATAGCGAATGATTAAAATGAAATGGAGTAGGAAGACTAAAATAAAATCTAAGTATTGGACTTAGTAAAGAAAAATGTGTTGAAGAAGTTTACTGAGAATATTTAATATGGGAGTTATAAATGGTGGAGTAGAAAGTTATGGTCTTAATAAGGGGGAAATGTTCAGGAGCATAGACGTATCGTCTGTGATGACATCATATCGTCTTAATAGATGCATCGTCTGTAAAGATGTATCGTCTGTGATGACGTCACATCGTCTGTAATGACGTCATATCTTCTTAAGAGTTGCATCGTCTTAAGTTGAACATCTGAATCGTCTATTTATTGCTTCGTCTACTCCTAGCATTCGTCTACTTTTGTATTCGTCTGCTTATGCATTCGTCTGCTTATTGCTTCGTCTGCTTCTTGCATTCGTCTGCTTTTGCATTCGTCTGCTTATTGTTTCGTCTGCTTATTGCTTCGTCTACTTCTTGCATTCGTCTGCTTTTGCATTCGTCTGTTTATTGCTTCGTCTACTTCTTGCATTCGTCTGCTTTTTCATTCGTCTGCTTATTGCTTCGTCTGCTTCTGGCATTTATCTGCTTTTGCATTCGTTTGCTTATTGCTTCGTCTGCTTCTTGCATTCGTCTGCTTTTGCATTCGTCTGCTTATTGCTTCGTTTGCTCCTGGCATTCGTCTGTTTTTGCATTCGTCTGCTTCTTGCATTCGTCTGCTTATTGCTTCGTCTGCTCCTAGCATTCGTCTGCTTTTGCATTCGTCTGCTTATTGCTTCGTCTGCTCCTGGCATTCGTCTTCTTTTGCATTCGTCTGCTTATTGTTTCGTCTGCTTATTGCTTCGTCTGCTTCTGGCATTCGTATGCTTTTGCATTCGTCTGCTTATTGCATTGTCTGCTTCTTGCATTCGTCTGCTTTTGCATTCGTCTGCTTATTGCTTCGTCTGCTTATTGCATTCGTCTGCTTATTACTTCTTTTGCTTATTGCATTCGTCTGCTTTTGCATTCGTCTACTTTCTATCTAAGTGACCGAAACGTCTTCTTTTGTATACTGCTCATTTCGTATCGTCTGGTCCATCTTTAACCCTTCAGATGATAAAATTTATTCCTAAGGTCTTCAAGAAAGTTATAGACTTATAAGTCCTCTTTCAAACCATGTAACAAGGATCTTGATCCGATACCTATAGCGAAAGTTATGCTAGTTGCCCCAATAGAAAAAGGTTCAATATGATTGA